>ML732169.1:0-271604 GCA_009176345.1 Aspergillus leporis | reverse complement strand
CTTTGCATGTTCTTTATTTGAAAGATGAATATTTAATGACGATGATATGAGGAACTATATAAGCATTCTTTTTTGACGTAGTGGTAGATGAAGAGATAGGAAGTCATTGATTTCTACGTCGCTATTGCAAGCCCAGTTCATAAAAACATTTAGTGACATCACATTACTTCGACTGAATGAAACGGTCTATTGCTAGTAAGTGTCTAATGTAGGATTATAAAAAGAATGGAAAAGCAATTAGGTAGTGAAAGGGGCTACAAGGCCCTGTACACCAACTCATCAACATGCATGTAACCGAATGCGTGAAAGACTCAAGCATAAGTGAAAGGATGGAGTTGACGAAGTGTACCGTCAATGCGAGCTTTCATTAACACAACAAACAAGCTAAAGCCATATAAAGAGCGCAGAGTAACGCCTCGACCCATATCCTAAAGAGGCCAATATCCATCTCTTAGCTACCAAACAACGGAGATACAGTCCTCTTAATAGAGGGTAACCGAAACAATGATTTGGAGCCTGAAGCCACATAGGAACTACCCACTTCAGTATCATTCCGAGAAACACGAGATATCGGCGACTGCTCAGAATCCAGCTCCTCAGAGGCCGTCAGCGGCAAAACAGGAGTAGCTCTTAAGGAAGAAACATGTTTCAAAGGAGACGGCACAACAACAATAGGCCTCGGAATAGATCCAGCACGCCCTTTCCCCGACGGAGTCCGAGCATCAGACCGGCGTTCCGGGGCCTTTGGACTTTTACGCGCCAGAATTGTCTTCTCCGAGGACGCACCAATTGAATCGAATGTCCGAGTCGAGACATTATTGCCTTCCCGATACACGCGAGTCACCGAGCCACCGGTTTGCTCGACCACGTAGCCCAACGACGGTGTATCGCGGCTATACATTAGTGAATCCCGACTCGACTTGCTTTCGGTCATGATGCAGATATTTGAGTCTCGGCCGTCGTTACTCAGATGGATTCGATGTTTGTAGGCGGTGAAATCTCGCAACTCGCGCTTGTGGCGCTTCCAGCTTCGAGAGATCTTTCGGATGGCTAGGTAGGCGAGGAATATGAGGGCTAATGCGGCTATGCCGCTGAATACGCATGCTGCTGCGAAGGAGCTCTTTTCGTAGCTCCAGTGTGGGATTAGATTGTTGTTGATAGTTGTTGGTTTTGGGAGTTCGCTGGCTGCGCGCTTGAGGAGTTCTTCGAGCTTTGGAGTGGTTGTCTCGGTGGTCTTTGTTGGTTTTTCCGTGGTGGCTAATGTCTGTGGATGTCTTGAAATGCTGAGGCCATGGTGCAGTCTGGACCCTAGTTTGTTGCTTTCTTCAGCCCTCGCCTGCTTATCTTCTAGAACGCTTTCAGTTGGAACGTGAAGGATGCTTTTACTCTCTGTCTGATCGAATCGAGACCCCACCCGCGTATACGGCATCATTGATGATACCCTCTATAACGATGCAATAGAAAGATCGGGAGTGTCGCCTAAGAACAAAGAATGACCAAGTCAAGGATGTCGCTCAAGAAAGCAACAGTAGCAGAAACAACTCCAACAGCAATAGAAATAAGTTTGCATTTCGGTAAGGATCGATGGGAAGCTGTGACTATAACATTGGTGAACTGACTGCAGCTTCAAGGGCAGCAAAAGAGCGGGAATAGAAAGTAGTAAGAGATGGAATGAATTCCTGAGCTCAGTAACGTGAACTTGCGAGTTACTAACAGCTCAAGCATCCTCAGAGGTGCTGAGATGATGCCGCCCTGTCCAAGAAGGCACATCCTGAGTCGGGCCTCAGTGCGCCTTCCTTCTACATGTTATATAAATTTAAGGTATATGCGATGACGGTTTAGGGTAGGAGGGTTAGAACTGAGGTAGAAGCTTTTTGCAGTGTTCATGTCGCATCCTTGTCTAGTGATGATCAGAAACTATTAGTATGAAAAAAGAATTGCTCATTGTGATTTGAGCAATGGCGTGTAAGTGAGCATAACATGAGGCTTGCTTAAGATTTTAATCCACTGTGTATGCAGCTGGTTATCATGAGACGGACGATAATCACAATATAGTATAACCTGCTACTCAGAAAATATTCCCTGTAATCATACTCATGTCCGAACCAGCATAACACCTACAACAAAAGCGAAACTCACAATCCACACTTGAAGACGCAAAGTACCCCCCAAATCCATAAAACGCATCATCATCCATCATCCACCATCCAAACATCACCTACGGTAAACATACAAAGTATACATACCTCTCCACCTGACCCCATAAATAACCGGCCCGGCAGATCCTATTCACCCGAAGCGCACTAATCCCAAAACAGCAAAATGCGTAGGCCGTGCATCAACCCCTACAGATGACATCATCATCAAACCATCAAGCAAATGTATAAAACCTAGCTCTCATTCACCTCCAGGCATCTTTCAACAATCTCACCTGAACCCCTCATCACATGAGAATACTTTCTCGAACACTGCTTATACTACAAAACTCACAAAGTCAACAAGTCCTTTTCTCAGTTCATACCAGAAACATCCACCACACCATGCCTCTCGTCGTCCCAGGAGTCAACAACGTCAAGGGCGATAAGAACGAATGGTTGAATAAACTGGCCGGGAAGACGATTACGGAGGAGACGAGTGATGTCACGGTTTGTTTTGCCTTTGTTTATTTCTCTTGCTGTATTATGAGTTGGAGCGACTTGGGCTAATGCTGGGTGGCCTATTGGTAGTCATTTGCGAAGAGAGATTTACCGGAGCCTCATCGGATTTTGAACCCGGGGGATATGAAGACGATGGATCATAAGCCTGATCGGTATGTTTGGTTCTTTCCTTCCTTTGTTGAAAGAGGGATAGTGTGAGGCTGACTTGTTTGTGGCGATAGGTTGAATGTGCACTTGGATGAGAGTGGTACTGTCCATGATGTTAGCTTTGGTTGAGGGTATGGTCGGGGATGATACTGTATAGTTGTGGGTGGATATATTTAGAAGATATTAGTTACGGCTGTATGAAAGATAACGAAGATATAAGAGCTGCCAATTTAATGAATCCTGTCTATTCTATGAGGTTGATTTCTATATATCGAGTAGTCCATAGCCTGTTGTCTACCAGAGACAAGAACTAAGCCTTCCATCTCAGGAGAGTGAAAGAGTGCTTCGGGAACACGTATGCGCCCTTTCCATCCCAGGTGCTCTCGGCCACGTCGACTTCTTCTTTACCCTTCATGTTGGTCGCGGCGACATTATCGGCAGTGACAGTGAAGACGGAAGCTTCGCCTGAGATGCCGTCAATCTTGGTCTCGATACCTTTCTCTTCGTGGATGTTAACGACAGCAAGGTTGACGTAACCATCCTCGCCTAGAGTGGCGCTGACGTCCAACCAGGGAGTCTCCTTCACGCCACGAACCCACTTGGGAGATGTCTCGCCCTCGTAGGTTGCACAGGAAAGATGCGCGCTAATAGTCCAGCCCCGCATATAGCGAGAGAACAAATACAGAGGCCACCAGGTGGTCTGCTTGGTGATGCCATCCTTGGTCGTCATGAGTGGCGAGATGACATTGACGGTCTGCGCAATGCATGCCATTCCCAAATCCTTGCTCTTACGGACAAAGACGTTGAGCCAGACGGCCACGGCCAATGCATCGGAGAGTGTATAGCATTCTTCCGCACCCTTGCTGCCCTCGGCGCGGATGGGGTCCCAGACGTTCCACTCGTCAAAGCAGATGGTGGGGCGTAGCTGCTCTGGAGGAACTCCGTTTTCGATCCTGGCGAGATCGATCAAGGAAGATGTGATCTCAATTGCACGCTCGGCAGCAAGGGGAGCTGTGACATTGGGCAAATGAGAGGATGAGGAGGTGTATAGATGAATGCTGTGCATATCAATGAGGGGAACAGCGCTAGTAGACAGAGCCGAATGAGCGGGAAGCAGGCAGTGCTTCAGGGTATAGTAGTCCCATGATGCTGTGCCGTCCTGTCCACAGAGGATCAGAATCAAGCTGGGGTCAAGGAGTTTTAGAGCTGCGGCGCTTATTAGCAACATTGATTCTTATGATGGAAAATTAATTTTTACCCTTTGCCCATTGGAAGGCCTTGTGCGAGTATGCCTCCTTGGTCATCTGCTCCACCTGCCATGGTCCCCATGTCTCATTTCCGAGGGCCCAATATTTGACCTGTACGCGCGATGTCAGCATAAGTGAATAAATAAAAGGAGGTTCTCATACATTATATGGCTCCTCACGACCATTCTTGCGTCGGAGGTTCGCATAGTAAGTGTTTCCAGTGCCGTTGCAGTACTCAACCCATGCCAGTGCTATATGGAACCGGTTAATTTAACAACGCTTTATACGATTGGGTGTTAAATCAAGTCTTACCCTCATCAAGAGTTCCTATAACAAAATGATTAGCGTCTATATTTTTATCGGAAAGCACATATCGCATACCTGTCCCAAAGTTCAAGCAGAAGTATGGCTCAGTTCCAAGAACTTCGCACCACTTGAGGAACTCATCAGTTCCGAATTGATTGGTTTCTGTTCCCAGCCAAGCAAGCTCAGGCCTTGTTTTAAAATCATAGTCAGTATTCGCGTTGGCAAGACTTAAAACGTGACCAAGTCAAGTTTTCAGAGGCATCATAAAGGAAGGGAGAGGGGCAGTTTTGATATTAGCACATACCGTGCAGGACGCTGATCTTTAGGGCCAACACCATCAATCCAGTGATATGTTGCCATGAAGTTTCCGCCAGGGTAGCGGACAACCGGAATATCGAGTGTCTTTAAGGCTTCAAGGACATCTTTTCTGAAGCCATTCTCATCCGACAAGGGGTTGCCCGGATCGTAGATGCCACCGTAGATGCATCGGCCCATGTGCCTAAAATTAAGCATGAGCTTAATTATCTGTAATTAAGTACGAAAAAGGGTAAAATGATTAGATCTTACTCCGTGAACCCTGCATAGATGTTGGGATTGATCTTAGAAATGCGCCGGGTTGGGTGGATGGAAATACTCGGCGCATCCTGGTCGTTGAGCTTCGTGAAGGTAGTCATTATTGTGGCCGTTAATACTCATCAACCCCCAGAAAAAATGAATTGTAAAAGGAATTGCTCGACTGATTGATTGGTAGGAATCCGAGGGAAGATGGTGCTAGACTAAGTACTCTTCCAAATTTCGTGGTGGGAGCTGCTGGACAGCACGAACTAATTAATGCTGGCTGAAAAGACATCGTAGCTATCGGGATGGATTGGGAAAATTCCCTGCGGGGTAGATCCAGACCACGAAGGGAATTGGCACGAATCATGCGTGAAAAGTTCAGGGCGATGCTTGGGAAGGGCGCCGTCGTCTTGGTATTGAAGCCGAGGCAACGCCACGAGATCTTCCATCAATCAGGGCTCGCGCTTGCACGAGCGTCTCTCCATCCCGAAAGCCACGCCACGACTACTCCCCGCAAACGGTCAAGCGTAACTTGCTTCCTTTTCCACTAGACTGGGATCCTGATTCGCTGTGGATCATTACCAGACATATGGGATGTATTTGTTCTGGGGGCGTTTCTCCGTATTGGTGTTGGACCCGGGAAATGTCGACACGAGATGGTGCCAATACCATGCTTTCGGGAAAAGCTCCGGACCTCCGCCAGGAGAGAACTATAGGGCACAATCCCATAGTCCATCGCCATGAGCTCCGGAGGCTTAGTGCTGGTTGTGGGCATCCGATCCCCAGAAGTTCTTAAAGAGCTGCGGAACCCCATACCCCAGTGGAAATCTCCACATCTGGTCCACCGGTCTACTCGTTGAGTTTGGTTATCAGGGCACTGTGGACATTGAGATATTTGCTTGAGAGTGCATATTGAGACCACCATGCGTCTCTCCCCATCATGGTACCAGGTGAGTGTCAGGTGATGGAGCAACAGCTATGGCCTTTGCTGATCGATTACGAAGTTCCTGGTGGGTGTTTTCGCCTCGCTAGGATCGTTCCTTTATGGATGTAAGTCACAAGCAACCCTAAGTCCATGGGTCCTGGCTGATATTCATGACCATAGATGATTTGGGTGTGATTGCAGAAGTCATTGCTAGTAAATCGTTCGAGACCAGATTTGAAGCCAATGACACTCAGACGTAAGTGCTTTTGGACTCGCTAAAAAGAGAAAATGAGAATACCCACTAACAGATTGACAGCGGATTGGTGGTGTCCATGTTTACGGCAGGTGCCTTCGCTGGCTCAGCACTTGCAGGTCCTAGTGGTGACTGGCTCGGCAGAAGAAAGACAATCGCCGTTGGTTGTTTGATCTTTTGTCTGGGTGGAGGCCTGCAGACTGGGGCACGGACAGTTGAATACTTATATAGCGGAAGATTCCTGGCTGGGCTTGGGTAAGGATCAGAGTTACCGAGTGAAGGACACTCTCTAATGATTGTACAGTGTCGGCTTCCTCACTATGATCATTCCTCTATACCAGGCCGAGATCTGCCATCCTAAGATTCGAGGCCGAGTGACGGCTCTGCAACAATTCATGCTGGGAGTTGGCTCGCTATGCGCTGCATGGATTTCATATGGCACATATATTGGATTCGATGGAACCAACAATGCTCAATGGCAGGTACCACTTGGTCTACAGGTGGCTCCAGCCGTGTTCTTGGGTCTTTTGATTATGTTCTTCCCAGAGGTAAGGATTCGTCCATCGCCCTGCCGCAGCTGGTGTACCTAATTCGTGAATAGTCTCCACGTTGGCTCATTGACAATGGTCAACACGAATTGGGTCTGAAGACTCTTGCCAAGCTTCACGCGCATGGAGACGAGAATGATACATGGGTTCGCGCCGAGTACAACCAAATCCAGGAAAGCATCACGTTTGAGCATGAGAACGAAGCCAAGTCATACCTCGAACTGTTCACGTCCCGGTCATCGTTTCGTCGACTCTTTCTTTGCTGTGCGTTGCAAGCGTCAGTACAGATGACAGGAGTATCAGCCATCCAGTAAGTGCCCCTGAAATGCCCCGTGAATCGGGATATACATAGGGGGCCTAGGGCTAAACCGCATATCTTCACTAGATACTATTCCGTCACAATCTATGGGCAAATCGGAATTAAGGGAGACGAAACCCTGCGTTACCAGGCAATCAATTCTATCATTGCCCTGGTAGCCCAGTTCCTCTGTATGATGCTCATTGATCGTTTCGGACGACGCCCTAGTCTGATCTTTGGAAACTTGGGTAACTGTCTCACCTTCATTATCGCATGCGTATTGCTAGCAAGGTTCCCCCCGGAAGTCGAAAACACCGGCGCCCATTGGGGATTTATCATCATGACATGGTTATACAATTTCTCCTTCTCCTGCACCTGTGGTCCTCTGTCATGGATCATTCCGGCTGAAGTCTTCGATACTCGAACGCGGTCGAAGGGTGTGTCAATCGCTACTATGACATCTTATGCGTTCAACACCATGATTGGCCAAGTGACACCTATTGCTATGAAGAATATTGGATACAAATATTACTTCGTCTTCATCATTTGCAATTTCACCAATGCAGTCTTCTTCTGGTTGCTGCTGCCTGAGACGAAACAATTGCCGCTAGAAGAGATGAACTACTTGTTCTCCAATTCTCCATGGATTGTGGTAGGAACCAAGAAGGAGGACTACCTTCCTCACGACCTGGAGCGCAAGATTGAGGAGCAAGAAGTGAAGCAGGAGGCTTTCGCACAACACAAGGAGTGAAACCTTAATAGATTGGAGAGCGTGCATGGAGACCAAGTTGGGAGGAAGACGGAATTAGAGGAGAAATAGGGCATTGCCCGGGGTAGGGGCTTCAAGCGATAAGTTGTCCTTTTGGACTTTTAACGATTTAATTTTTCATACAGTTTGTATACATTGGTGACATGATAATGCTAGTCTTCCAAGAACTGTGGATGATAATGTATTGTACACAGTGTCGAGATTCTTCGACGGACCTGTAGTTAGTTCTTCAGAGTTTGTTCAAGAAACAACTCAAATGCGCCTTATCATTCGTAAAGGTCACTTTGTGCCAGCAGCGGGCGTTGTCACATCTACCAACTATCAGTTGCACACTAATCAGGCAATTTCAAGCCCCAATTATCCCATGAATGCCGCATCGCGACTCACAAAATGTAAGTGGCCGCCGAACTAGTCTATCACATGAGCGTAAGAGCGGCTGCAGTAAGATTGCAGATACAATTACTCTGAATCTGAGCTGTAGCCGGACAAGCCAAGTGATAATGAGGATGGATTCGCCGCTTGCTTTTGTTCCGTTTCTGCCGGGGCTGCTACTTTCGCCTCACCACCCACTACGGGGCTCGCTGAACTCGCTGAATTCACCGTTGATTTCGACTCCTTAAGCTCAGCTTTTTGAGCGCGAGCCGGGACAGATTCCTTCTTTCCACCTTTAACAGGGTCCTTGATATCCTTATCTGTCTTCTGCTCTCCAGGAGAGGAAGTCTCACCAGCAACCTCGGCGGTAGACTTGCGCTTCTTGCCCGGCACCAAAAAGTCTTTCTTATCCCTCCGCCTCTTCCGCGCAGGGATCTTCCAATCCTCCCCTTCAGCTGGCGGAGCGACGTCCGCGGATCCCTCCTCCAGCGCAACCTTCTCAGCCTCTTCCCGCTGTCGACGGAAGAGCTCAAGCTGTTCCGCAGTCTCCCTCTTTACAGCAGCCTCCTGCGCGCGTGTTGACTCCATAATAGAATCCAGAAAGTCGACCTCGTCCTCGTCTAGCGACCGAAACTGGTTCTTTAGTTTTATTTTCTCTTCGAAGGCTTCTTGTTTGGCCACTTCATCCCGTCGAAAAAATCACCCTAACATGTCAATCCAAAAGAGATCTGAGACCCGGTCAAACTGCGCGATGGCTATCCCGCTAGATATTGAGACTCACTTTTGTTCTGCTCTAGCACTTCGTATAAGCTCTTTCCCCCATCTTGCCGGCCTAATTCCGCTTTGCGCCGCCGCTCCTCTTCCAATTCCTGTTGTACCCGGCGCCATTCATCATCGCGTTCGGCCGGCTCCTGATCCGTCCCAGCTGATATGAATCCGGAGGACATTTTGGCGTCTAGAGAGTAATAGGTAAAATCAACACGGGTTCGCGACTCTCCTTCTGCAGGGGTTATCGGGTCGTTATTTTTGCGGTTTGTTCGATACTATCGCGGCGCACTCGGTCTCTCAAGCACAATTGGCATTAGGAAACCGACTAATTGAGCTGATCCGGTGATCGAATATAATTGTGAAAGATAGCAGCGAGACAAGACAGGACAGCGTCATGTTCTGGCTGCGGTACCGAATGTTGACCGGCAGAAACAGGCGGTGAAACTGATCATCCTATTCGCCTGAGGCTACCATTCCATCGAGGCCAGATAGGGCGATAAGGAAATTAGGTTTCCGCGATGAAGTGAGCCAGTGGGATTTGAATTCGTATTTCCAATAGGGAGTAACTACTGAAGTAAACTTCCAATGAGACATATATGTATAGAGGTACTTTCTTTATTGGATCACATATACTTACAGCATGATCGCATCCTTGGTTGTCACTTAATATCTTATTTTGCCCATTTATCGACTTACTGTTGCGTGGCTCCCATGGATTACTATTATACAATAATAATTGAGTGCAAATCCATTTATCCTGTAAATAAATCATAAGGTATATGCTTTACATATGACTTGTAGCTGTGTCGTGACCAAAAGCAGTAGGCATACAGACTGCCGCTCTAGAGTCAAGTTGGTATCAGCACCGTTTTTCAGGGAACTTTCCAGAATAGACCCCCTGTAGCTAGGTCGTAGGACTCAAATTGGAAGCCCACGGTAAGTCCAAGGACCAAGTAGCAAAGAGAGACTGAACCTGGTAAGAGGTGGCCGAGCTCTTCATTAGGCTGGATCGCGCAAATTGCCAGCTGACACTCAAGCCTTGAAGCGCCAAGGGCCCAGCATAATATTGCTTTTTCTGCGATTCATCCACTGGGAGTACCTGAGCCCTGCAGGGGTAAACGGGCTTGGGATCTTGTTAACATTCATCTCCTTGTGGGGCCTGTCCCTTGTACCTCTCTTGGTTGATCTTATTTTCTCAGTGACATAGTAGCTCCACTGTCGTCTGGGCCCTTGTAACATATATACCCCTGATCCCAAGCCTCGAACAAGTGCTGTGTGTACCACACACTCTCACTCTAGGCATATGTTTGAAACGCTTATCAAAGGAGTTTCAAGCACCTCTTAGAATTCCGATTAGCCTCTCAAAGTAGCTGGGGAGTTAAAGGCCCATTAGATCTCCAGCAACCTGAAAATGGTCAAAGTAGACCCTGGCAAAAGATTCTTGTAGTGAGAGTCATAATAGCCTAGTCTTCACTTGTAGAATAACCCTTGAACCATATTCTTAGAATTGCATGTGTTTGTGAAATAAAAGGCTAGCTGCATACAAGCACAGCAAACTGAGCTCTACGGCTCCTGGGGCGACCAATCATCGCTCAGCCCTGTAGCTTAGCTTTTTGATCATGGAGCGTCGAGAGACTCGTCACGGAGTCCCCGATGTAAGTTCATGGAATCACTCAACAGTCAAGCCGCCCACTTTTTCGCTGTAGGTTTGGTAACGAACGCTGACCACAGACAAGGTGGAATAAATTTGCCGCTTGAAGATGGGCTACCCTGACCGACAGAACACAGTATACGTTACCCGGTCTTCATCTTCGATGTAAGAGGCATTAACTCGAGGATTTTGGGCGGTGGCCGACGAATAGACATCGTGTCCTTCCACTGGCACTTTTAGATGGCAGCAGGATTGGTTGATGTGGCGCAGACATTGATGAGTATCTGACGTTGGTGGAAGCCATCCTTCGGTTAGGCTTGAATTTGGCCTACCAACACTAATTTAACTTTAGGGCTATCTGCGAACAAGTATGTTTAGAGACTGAGTCATGGTAGCTCTTCCATTTCAAGCTTGCTCATTTGAAGCCACGCCATTTCGGCAGCCATCTTTGTCTGAGGGCGCTGGGTCTTGTCCGACTTTCAGTACTGTTCAAAGCTTCGCTTCCAGAGATCCCATCGGTTTCAATCAAAAAGCTCACTCACCTCCTCGCCTACCTCCCGAGCAGATCTACACCATCGATAAATCTGCTCACCTAAATTACTTATCCAAGCTGCAGAAGCAGGGATCTGGTAATCAAGTTTGTCTTCGTTGGGATCTGATCCAAATGCTCGATGAAAAGTTCGTACAGCATAGGTATTAAGAAAAACAGCATGCACCCGAGTTAGGTGGGCAACAAGAACATTCAAAGAGACCCATTCTCGAATACACTGATCGGCATTCTTTTCAGCCGTGGGCCTATCTGGCCCTATAAGACCTAAGTCAATAGATGAGTCTTTACCATGAGTAGTGTGTCTCTTTATACATACCATTCCACCTCTCCTGGCTCCAGGGCCGAAGCTGTAGCAGCTTCAGAAATGATTTCCTCAAAGTACTGTAGAGAATCCTTGGGACTTGGTTGCAAATTGACACTTGTGGCGACGGATGAAGCGATTGTCTCATGACTTGTCATCGGCACCTTCTCTGCAGGCAACAGCTCCTTCAATGCTGCCAAAACGTCTTTCACAAAGCGTAATGAGGATTCAGCGCCGGGCTCGTCTTCTCCAAAATCAGCCTGCCATTCCTCTATATACCTCGTAGTCCATTGATCCATGCCTTCTTCGAAGATTAGAGATGGTAAATGTGCGCGGATCGGTTGCTAAAGGAGGGATTGTCTAATCATACTAGCTTTATCCTTACTCCTATAAGTCAAGGATCACATCAGGTTGTTTATTTATCCTTGTTTTGAAGTTATGAAAAAGTACCGTAGTCAAGGAGATATTGAATTGAATCCTGATAATAATATTGCTTCTATGAAGTACCAGCCACCACCGCCACACCAGTGCTAGACCCAAAGCGGAACTCCAAAGCCTCCAATTGCCGGATTTGCCAACCACCGTTTAACCAGAAACAAACCACGATCAGATAACCTTGCGCCTTGAGAGACCCGAAAAACTCGACTCATGCATATTTACATGTAAACAAATGTGCCGCACATGATAGCTCACTAAGATTCAGACTTAGTCTCCTCAGCAAGCTTTTCAGCTTCCTTCATCCGCGAGCTCAGTACACCCTGGAGGTCATTGATAGTCTCCTTAAGGAGCTTCTCTGCCTCCGGACCCTTCTTCTCTGCGGCGTTCTGGAGCGACTGCAACTGGGAGAGGATGTTGGAACCACCTGGGACCATATTTGACAGTTTATCGAGGTTACCGAAACCACTTTCCTTCGCCTGATTGGCGGTGTCCTTGACATACTTCTCCAATTCTTCAGTGTTTCCAGAAGAAGAGCTCTCCTTCACCAAACCCCAGACCTTCGTGAAGTTACCCTTCTTCAAAGCATCGGTGTTCTTCTCGATCAATTCCTTGATCTTAGGGTTCTTCTCAAGATACGGCTGGACCTCGTCCATACCTCGCTTCCAGGCCTCGTCCCCAAGCTTCCGTAGCTTCTCCTCCTTCTCCTTGGCCACCTTCTGGATCTTCTCCACAGTGTCCGTGTTGACTCCATTGGAAACGATGTCCTTAACCTGCTTCCAAGTCTTGTCCACCTCCTCTTGAGCCTGGGGACCATAGGCACTGCCCATCTCCTTCAGCTTGTCAAAGCTGCCGCCGAACTTCTCCTTAAGTTCAGGGTGGTTATCCAGAATATCCTCCGCAGAGACACCAGCCAGCTCATACAGACGCTTAAAGTGCTTCTCTAAGATGTCCCGGATCTTACAAGCGGTGTCCACATCAAGACGGCCCTTCTTCGAAACATCGCGCAAATCCGCATAAGCGTCCTTGACAATATCATCGAACTCCTTTCCTTGATTGCGTCTGATCTTCTCAAGGTCATCAAATGCCGTATCGACGTAGCTCTTGGCGCCCGGCACGAAAGATGCATAGCTCTTTGCTGTGTCTCTCAGCCAGCCGAAAGCCTCATCTGGCTCTGGTGTCTTTTGGGCGACCTTCTTCTTTGCCTCCTTGTAGTATGCTTCCGTCTGGTTTGCTGCTTGGACCAATTTCTTAGCCCCGGAGAAGTGGTACCAGGTGTACCCTGCCACGAACGCGGCGGCACCACCCGCGATACCGCCGGTTACGGCTGAGTTGCTGCCACCTGTGGAGGAGGCTGATTCTGATGAGGTGGAGTAGCGTAGACGTGCGTTACGAATATTAGTTCTCCTTGCTTGGCTGGAGAGCTGCTGCCTCGTGCAGCCTGCTGCGACTCTTGAGCTTCGGCTAAACATTGTAGTATGTGGTGGTTGTGGTAGTGGTAGTGGTAGGAGTAAAAAACAGGTGATAGACGTAAAGAGGTAGGGAGGAATTGATCAATTGAGGTCGTTAAGAAAGTTAATTGGTAGTAATACTGGGTTTCTACTGAAAGGAAGGGTAAACAACAGTCGTTAAGTAGTCGTTTGCAATCGGGTCAAAAATAGATATAAGTCCATGACGTCACTGTGACGGGAAAACTGCTTCCGGGTTCTTCAGTAAAGCCAAGTATACTCCAGAGTAGAGACCCACAAGACTCGAAAAGAATCGCCCCTAAACCAACTTTTAGCCGCGCGGTATTTTGTGTCAATGTTGTATAATTATGATTGTTTCTTTACTTAGGGCCTGTTGATGACAGGGGTCAGATGACGTCACCTGCGTTGGTGATACAACAAGTCAAGTCGAGGTTTTGGAGAAGAAGATCGCTCAAGAGCTACGTATGGCTTAATGGTATAATGGGAAGCTGACCTGGAGTCATTCTCGAAATCGGCTTCACCAACAAACATATGATGATTCTTCTTCCGCCCCTCTACCAAGACCTTAGCGTGTGTACCTTATTGAGCCACCAGCACTGGAATGAGCGTCTCTCTAATTTGCTTGTAGTATCAATGGGAACAAAACAGTATGTATAAAATACAAGTAAATTAAATATACCCAAATCCTATTATCTATGATGGTACAGCTCGTACAATATCTACTTTCTGCGGACAAACCTATAAAGGATGTCCCTTTTACGTGAGTTTTGTGGTAAAGAGCTTTGGAGGGTATTGGCCCCTAATGCCTGTGCTGCCGGGCGGTTGGGGGGTACAGGGTAAAGGGTGTCTCGGTCAGCACTGAAGCTCGCGAGAGAGGCCAAATTTTTGGCCACTGTGCGTGTTCTCGAATGATCAGGACCTAGTACCTTCTTATAGCCTGCCAGTGCTTGCTGATACATCTCCTCTGCTTCTTTCAGCTTGCCCTGGCTACTATAGAGATTCCCAAGATTATTGACTGTATCAAGGGTGGATGCGTGATCTGGACCCAGTGCCTTCTCTTTGCCTGCCAATGCTTGCTGGTACTTCTCCTCTGCCTCTTTCAGCTTGCCCTGATCTTTGTAGAGTAGACCAAGATTGTTGACAGTGTTCAGGGTCGGGGGGTAAGTTTCATGATCTGGACCCACAACCTTCTCATAGCCTGCTAGTGCTCGACGGTACATCTCTTCTGCCTCCTTTAGCTTGCCCTGACTTCTATAGAGACTCCCAAGATTATTGACAGTTTCCAGGGTGGACATATGATCTGGACCCACAACCTTCTTATAGCCTGCTAGTGCTCGATGGTACATCACTTCTGCCTCTTTTAGCTTGCCCTGATCAGAATAGAGATTCCCAAGATTATGGATAGTGTTCAGAGTGGATGTATGATCAGGACCTAAAGCCTCCTCTTTCCCTGCCAATGCTTGATGGTACATCTCTTCTGCCTCTTTCAGCTTGCCCTGATTTTTGTAGAGACGGCCAAGATTATTGATAGTGTTCAGGGTACTTGGGTAAGTTTTATAACCTGAACCCCGTGCCTTCTCATAGCCTGCCAGTGCTTGGTGGTATATCTCTTCTGCCTCTTTTAGCTTGCCCTGATCAGAATAGACATTCCCAAGGTTGTTGACTGTGTCCAAGGTGGATGTATGATCAGGACCCAGTGCCTTCTCTTTGCCTGCCAATGCTTGATGGTACATCTCTTCTGCCTCTTTCAGCTTACCCTGATTGAAATATAGACCCCCAAGGTAGTGGATAGTATTCAGGGTGAATATATGATCAGGACCCAGTGCCTTCTCATAGCCTGCTAGTGCTTGATAGTACATATCTTCTGCCTCTTTTAGCATGCTCTGGTCGGAGTAGAGATTCCCCAAGCCTTGCAGGGCTCCCCAAATATCAATCCTATCGTCTGGCCAATTGTATTTCTCACTTTGAATAAGATAATTTGCATGTGAAAGTAATCGCTGCTGAAGCCTTGCATAGTCTCTGTCAGCATTGCTTGGGATCATATACCCAACAGAGACTAGCGCTAGTTCATATAGTTGGATTATATGATTTTCTGAAGCAGCAATATGAGAACACCAGTCCTGTACCACAGGATGTATGGTATAACTGCCCTCCTGTTGTTTCGTCTCAACAAGGGAGAACCCAATCAGTGTCTTGATCTTTGACTTGAAAATCAGTTTGCTTGACACTGCCATATCAAACCAATGTGGTCTATAGGAACAGTTCAAGCCGTACTTAATTAGTTCATACCATATATCCTGGTTATCAAAGCAAGCAAGTAAGAGCAGCAGCATTGCAGCAGTTGAATCACGTTTCTGGACTTCTTGATATGTGATCATCCATGTCTCTAGTATATTTCCTTGCTGGTAGTGACGTGTGGGCTCAGACTGAGACTGTAAATTAAACCAGGAATCTCTATAGTGCTGTAAATATTCCTTGACACTTGTTCCGGTTTCGCGCATAAAAGCTCCAGCAATAACAATTGCTAGTGAGAGCCCGTCTAACTGGGTTGCAAGGTCAGTTATATCTGTAAATGTTAGCCCCAGTGTTCAAGGTTATCTTTCAATATAGTACCTTGTTCAGCTTCCATCAGCGTAATATCTTGGGCCGAGAAGCCACTACTCTGTAATAATAGCTGGATAGCATCCTTCTGTGTAAGTTTTTGAACTGGAAATGATTTCCCTAGCTCAGTAACTTTTTGGAGCCGGGAAGTAATTATAATAGCTCCATGATCGGCTTTTGGAAACATTCCATAGATGTCATATCCATAAATATTGTCGTTTTGAAGTGGCGAATATTGGTCAACGTTGTCAAAGATGATCAACCATCTGGTGTTGCCTGGCCTTGCTAGCCACTGTAGTACTTGACTGGCTCTTTGTTCTGCTTCTTCATCATTAATTGCCTTAATGTTCACGGGCTGTCCTAGTATCCGAGGGAGGCAAGAACCCAAAGATAATAGCAATGCAGATCGATCTTTGCCGCTCAGCCAGAAAATTGCAGTGAAATCGCTTTTATGTTTTCGTGCAAAGTGGATTGCCAGCTGCGTTTTCCCTATCCCGCCAAGACCATGGAGGACGGCAACCTTTCGTGCCTGCGAATTTGCCGGTTGTAAATAATTCCATAGCTGGTTTAGTTCATCTTCCCGTCCAATAAACTCCTCAATTGCAGGAACTGCTGTAAGGTCTAGCGGGATATGAAATTTATTGGTTTCTAGAAAAGTGAATATTTAGTATAAAGGAACTGACTTAGATTTGCATACTAACCTTCTGGAACAGTGGGTCCCCAAAACTCCAAGAAAGCTTTAGCAGTCGCAGCTCCAGTTGCTGCTGCATAGGCTTGCCATGCTTTATCCTTGTGGCTATCTGCATAGTCACACACCCCTTTGATAATAATGCATGAAATATTGTCCCATACTCCTGCACCCTCCATCTCAAACCCAATGACACCTTCTAACTTGACCAGATTATCACGGTGCTCGCCGGATTTCATCACAGTATCAGCGGATGCGACTGTCCCAATATGGACCCTTGGACTGTAGTGTTCTGTGCAGTGTCGACGTCGACAAATCCGGCCCTCATCACAGCCTAAACTGGTACAGGTTGTGTCTAGGGCTGCTTTGCAGACATCATCGGACATGCCATCAAGACAGAGACACATAGGAGATGAAGTTAGACTGTAGTGCTTGTGTTGATATAATGCTTCAAACAGGACATCATCAGCAGAACTCGGGCGACGCCAATCAGGTTGCATTTCCTGGATTGCTTGCAGATGCTGTAGCATTTTAGCTTGAAGGTCCATGCGAGACCTTTTCGCCTGGAGGCCTGCTAGTATTGAACGAATTTCTCGGTTTGGTCTTCCGAGCGTGTCCTTCACATCTGTCTTCCGTTCAAATCCACCGGGATACTGCCTGCCGAAGTCATATTCAACGACTGCATCACTTATTATGACATCCCCCAGGAATATCTCTTCACCGGCCGACGGATATGGGGCACCTCCACAGATACCAACAACCAGTGCCACTTCGATCCTTTTATAGCTGATTTTCAGGCTTGATGCCACACTGGCAGCACTTCCTTTCCCCATACCTGGCATGTAACATAGGACAACGTTATGATCCCCGATTTTTCCATTAATATATGCATTATCGTCCCGAGGTTGTTTCTTGTAGAACACGCTCAACCTGTCATAGGTTTCATCAAAAAGGTCTTCGACAGCCTCCGCCTCCAGAGTCAGCGCGCAGATGATCGCGATCGCAAATTCGTCCCGACTGAATGGGCGCATCTGGGGCAAATTGATCGTAACAAATCTGACTGCTTAAAGCCAATAATCGGTCAATTCAGGTATCTTACATGGATAGACAGCTGCCTCTGAGGACAGAAGTAAAACAGAGAAGCCTCTGAAACAACTTGAATTGAGTATATTGCCGCCTCGCGTCTAGCCTCGTGACGTGATCTTCACCAACCAGATATCTGCATTAGCCGCTAGGAAGAGGGGTAATCAGCAAGGCTGTGGGCAGCTTGGCCGTGCGAGGCAGAAAGAAGACACTTGTATCCATCTTTAGAGATTCTAGTGACTTAAGTTCTTCTGAGTCCATAGAAAGGATAAAAGACGTATCTTCATGGAGGAGGATGAGACGAAGCCGGGAAAAGTCTCCCCAGGGCCCATGGCATAATTAATGGTGTCAAGTACCTCAAAGGGCCAAGGGATTGAGGGTCACCAGTCTCTCATACGTGACGCTTGTCCTCGTTGATTGGCCAAAGCATCATTCCTGGACAAGTGGACTTGCTTTTCGCCTCCTGCAAATCACCTGCCGCCTGAATTTGGATGGAGATTGTTCCTACTTTGTATTCCCCGCCTTGTAAATGTAGATCAATAATATACTTTACTTTAAAAGATTAATTGTCTACTACTGTACTAGAGTAGTTTTGTATGAGCTGGCAACATCGCGAATGACAATGTACATCGGGATGTATGGGCATGTTTAGTTCACATTTAACGTAAGTATACATACTAGAAACTTACAGAGGTCCTCAGTTGAGAGCCTATGGCCCAATAATCTATTCGTACTAAGGGCTTGGCAGTGGGGCGGGAAAATAACCATCATTTGTTTTTCGTTGCTGAAATGCCGATTTCGAGAATGCCTGTATATTTGTGGCAGCGTGGCTTTGCTAGATTTCGCGTCCAGTGCTGTTGGTATGCGGTTACCATTTCACCTCCCTTTGTCGGTCATAAGAAGGTGTAATTTAGGGCTAAATTAAGAAGGGAACAAATTTATCTTTCTCTCTGGAAAACAGACTAAGGTGTAAGTTAGGTATGTCTTACTCTAAGCACTCGGCGAAAGGGTTATTGCCGACTTTCTCTCCAGCGACGAAGACGAACTTTTGGATTAACGAGCGGCAGATACATGAGGAGACACTCTTTGAAGGCATGAAGGTAATGACTAGAGGGGGGGTATGGGCTTTCTAAGGATATCTGCAAACTTTCAAATGCTGGAACGCTACAATGTGATATAAGCGACCAAAATATTCAGGATCATGTTTCTGCAGAATTTCAGTACTCCTGCCATTACTGGATACATCACTTACAGCGGGGAGCATATCAAATATCCGATGGATATCAGACCCACACCTTCCTTGAAATACATTTCCTTCATTGGCTGAAAGCAATGAGTATCCTGGGACTGGCATCGCAGCCTGTGCGTGACATTTAAGGCACTGCAGTCCTCAGTAAAGGTAAGCCTACTTGAATATAGATTAATTACCTTTTAAAGTCCAGGCTGACCTTCCATAAAGCCCGGGTCAGGGCATGCAATATTGAGTTTTCTCCACGGCGCAATCCACTTTTACTGGGGAAAATGTCGGGGTTGCTGATACTGCACCTCTTCAAATATGCTCCGCTGCTCTGATATTTGCCTCATAGTTCTCAATGGTGAGGACCACGTTCCATACAAGATTCCTGGGCGGTTTGCTTGGCTACCTAGAGTAGAAGCAAACCTAGAACTTTACGCACTGAACTGGTTCGTTGTATAAGACTTTTCAATAAATTAAAGTATTGCACACCGTATTGCCAACAGAAAGTCTTCATTGGAGCCTTGCGGCTACAAATCACGCAGGAAGTACCCTTCTTTTCATCTCAGTGTCGCCTTGTATACTCGAAGTTGATTTCGTCCGGTAGTGGATGTTCGCTGGGATACAACTCTATATTAGCATATAGCGTGAATTGCTCCTTTGGTGGTGCTCACCAATGCTTAGGTTCTGATGCACAGCTTTTCAGACCTTCTTTCGATTGAGATGAAAACAACCTCAAGAGTTAATATAGAGTGTCAAGACCACCGGTGGAACCAACCAATGGATTGATCTGCGCATGTTATACTACTTAGTGTAATTGAACTAACGCCAGACGATGCAACCTCGTCTGATTCAAGTATTATCTTGTCTTCTATTCCCTTCTCCCGGAGCTAACACAAAGTAAAAATTCCTTCCCACCCGCTATGAATTTTCGTCCCAGCGAGCGTCCATCCGAGGGCGATTCCTTCGAATTTTGAGAGAGACGAACGAGAATATGATGCAAAAGATACATGCTGTGTTATCTGTAGTACCCCAACTTTTGTGAGTTGTTCCTAGTCCCTTCGAGGAATACCCTACTTACATTAGGATTACAAATTGTACAAGACCCCAGAGCTAGTGCGGGAGAAGTACCTTGAGAGATACAAATGGTTTGAGCTTTACGCCATTCGCTGGGAATTACCACTATGAATTAGAAGGAGATACCGAGAGATTGAAAAATCATGATCTACCGGTAGATGTATGCGGGCTTGATGGTCTGATTACTCTTGTACCTCTGATTCCAGTAAGGAAATCATATCTTGCTAGGGAAGTTCCTGACTGAAAGAAGTAGACAGCTCCAGCTATGAATGTGATTCCTCTGACGCCACGCTTCTCCCCTTGGGTCTCGCGATAGCTCTTGTGGATCTCTTTCACTGCCTCACTCCCGAGAAACCCACCGGCTGAGTGTAATACTAGTATTACTTCCTTGCCTTGCAACATAAACTTCTCCAGCGTGGTGCGTACAGCAGCGATATCATCTTCCATACTCGAATTATCTGGAGAAACAGTTCCTGTGCTAGGAATTACAGCAAAATCTCAGTGGTGAAGCCCTTCTCTTCGACGATGGAGGAGACACCATCAAAGACTGATGGGCCTTCCCAGAATCCGGAAACGATGAGGATAACTGGAGGCATAGTACAATATGTTAAACAAGTAGGCAACAAAGATAGGAAGTGAGGAGAATATCCGGTGAGGGGCTGAAGTAGGTATTATTAGAGGAATGCTCAAAGACCACCGTGAAAATATCGGAACTCTAAACATGGGCATTGGCCATTTTACGGATAGTATTTGGTAGAACTGCGGGGCGCTGAAAGCTTGTATGACCTGGTGAACTCGCCTAGCTCGGAAGACCACGGTCATTACTAGTTCAGTAAGCCACAATTGGACGGATGTCAGTAAGATCTAGCGATATTTGGTAAAGGCTGTGCAATTTATTATACCAATGTTTCTTAGTGGCTGGCTGTCTCCGCCTATTTACGAAGTTCTTCACTTAGGGCTAGTGCGAAGATTAGTGCTTACCGGACTATATGATTAAGACTAAATCCCCATTTCTGGACTCGATGAATCGGTCTAGCTTTAACTATTTTAAAATCTGTAGATAATAATCCATTTTCATTGCCTGCGACTCTTTCAAATTATGGCTGAGATGGGGCGATCCCAAACATCCCAATAAAAACTACATATTGGTACCCAGGCGCTCAGAGTAAACCTGTGCCAAATCCCCTCATCCCCTCCCCTTGGGCGAAAACAGGCTGCAGATAACTATATCTTTCCTCGCCCGTCCACGACCGGCTCCGTTAGTTGTGTACTCACTGGCAAAGAATTTACCTACTCGTGCAACCATACCCCCAAACGTCAACAGATATCTACACAAAACCGAAACCCCGCCACAAGCTTTCGCTTCAGTCCGCATTCCAAAGAGGAATAACCCCAAACCCAACAACCCCAGACTCAAAATCCACGCAAGTATCAACATTCTCAGGGGTAAAAGTCACCACCGGCTCACTTTTACAAGCCTTATCAGAGTATCCCACCACCTTCCACCCATGATTGTTGACCGACGTACCACAGGCCCAGGAATAACCAACTCCAAGGTTAAGATAATAGCAGTCCTGAGGGTAATTTAAGCCGATATACGCACCGATAGAGGTGCAGTTGTTCTTGAGACTGGAGGTCTGAACCTCGACGCCGAAATCTGAGGGAACGGCGTGCTCAGAGTTCTCTGGGATAGTGGTCATAGGGCGCGTGAGGTTTGAGAGTAGGTGGCCGTCGTAGTTGGCGATGTGCTCTTCTATTTGGGGTTAGGGTTGGAGTGTGTGGAGTAGGGGTTCAGGGATTGCTTACCGAGGTTCAAGGTGGTGGTCTTACTTCCCTGGTTTGATGTGGCTTTGCAGTAGCATTGGAGGGTGGAGCCGTTGTCAATGAGGGTGCAGGAGTTGCAGGATTGGGAGAAATGGCCGCTGTATGGAATGGATTAGTTACCATTTATCTTGAAAAGCCATCCTTCGGGTTCAAACATACTCGGTCTGCCACTGGATTGCGTCAACTGGTTAGCACAATAGATTCAAAGTATGATAGATAACATTCCTTCAGCGTAGCCTCGCTATTCCCAATCTTGTTTGGTAAGAAGACACTGCTGGTAATTTCTCCCGTCCCGTCATTTGTGGAACAGGTACCAACCACCCAGTTCTGTTTGAAGTAGAGGTCTTTGCACTCAGAGGAGAAACCCTGGCCTCGAACAAAGGGCACACCGAGGCCTGCGAGAAGGAGAGGAGTCGCAGTATACATCATGTTGAGGTGTTGGATTGACCTATGGGAGGAACCTAGGTGTATTCTACACTGTCAGAGCGCTTTTCAAAATGCTTCCACACGAGCCTTTTATAAGCTCAACCGCCCTGCTTCAAATGCAGTCTATACAACAGCCTGCCATCAGGACTCAGGCTTTGTCATAAACTACAAATCAAGTTCCCCGCTCATATCGATTTATCCCTCTTTTGGTGTTACATGCTACTGCTCCTCGGTGGAGCGGGGTAGGATATGATAATGAAAGATCAGGAACTTGAGTGCGGGATTCGGCATTTGTCCGGGACCCCGGGTCATTCTAGGTTAGTGCTTATATCAGCCGTCCATATAACAGAAAATGTCGTCACCTGGTGGTGGGCAAGGAAAGGTACAATCAAGGAACAGGATTAGTTAATTGCCTAGCTTGCATAGGTTCCACAGTACGCGGGGTCTTAAAGTCCCTGAAGAACGACCGGGTGCTTCTCTTATTTGTACGGTCATTTCGTTCCGAGTTCGAACATCTTCTCTTCTGTTTTGCTTGGAGCGTCTGATAGGATTGGGTCAGGAGGGGGCCTCTTGCTGCTACGTTTGAATGTTTATTTGCAGAATAGAAACATTGAAAGTTTTTGTGACACAACTTTTGAAGTCTTCTGAGTGGACATTCTGTTGTGATCTGACATCGTTATACAGAATATGCCGCAATGGCCATATGTAGGGTTCAACTGTATCGGCTTGTAGGTAGGTCAAGTCGCTGCTGAATTAGATAGTATGTTGTTGGATGTTAGCAACATAAGAAAGTTCCGGCTACGGATCCAAGATCCAACGCCATCAATCCGCGAGCATGCCAGCTACTACAGTACCGGCTGAGGAGGGAGGTGGTCCGAGATGAGTGCAAGGAAGCTCCTGAGATAATCCTTCATTCGATGCCCATCCTATAGATTAGGGGGGAAGAAACATATACGCCGAAGCGTCACATGCTCGCCTTTGTACCTCGAGGGAGCTTGGGCTTCTGTCTTCCGGCGGGTAAATCAGATATTGGAAGGTGAAACCTAGATTTCAATGGGGGGCATATAAGTGAACTGTGACCATTGCAAGCCTGGTCACAGTTATGTATCTAGTTGTCTTTCATTTACCTGTTCCTTATTCAAAAACAATAAAAAAAGCCTAATCCTGCTACAGCACTGTGTGCAATACTTCATTAGTTCTTTAGCAAACAAACAAGTCTTTTACAACGCGCAGTACCATCTTGGGAGAAAATTGAGGACAAACTTCAGCAGAAGATCGGTGAACCTTGACGGAATGAAATAAAAAGGACCTCAAATTCTACATCACCCTGTAGACTATGATTCAATTTCGTTACCTGCGACTCTTACGATCTGTGGCTGAGACGAGGCAATTCCACATACAACTAACAACTGCACAAATCTTCGAGCGCTGCAGATAAATCTGTGCCACATGCCCTCCCCTTGGACAAAGACAGGCTGCAAATATTGTCCTCCAGTCTCAGGCACTTGAAGCTCAGTCACAGTCGAAAACACCAATGCCTTGCGGGAACCTCCCGGTGGTACTAGTAAGCCCGTGTCTGCTTCTGGGTCGGTAACGACAACGCCAATCCTCAGAGGGTCCCAGCTTTTCGGCTAGCCTTTCAGCACGTAGCCATGGAATTTCTCCTTTTGGATGATGGATAAACTGCCTGTCCAGCCGACATTCCAAACTCGCTAGCTACACCGTCGCTGTCTGCACAAGGGCCCAGAGTCACGGAGAGCATTCTTGATGTCGTTTTGCTGAAAGCCATGTTAGAGCTGATATATGCGAGCGGAGTAGGAATAGGCGGTTAACCTGGTGAAGGAATCTGACTATTTAGTAAATATAGGTATTTGATTATATGAATAAAGTACAAGGTCCCTGAGTGCCTCGGATCCCCCAACAACCACAATGCGAGTACATGTACAAGCGCCTAATCAACAAACAGACAGCATAGAAACCCGTGACAAGAAGATAAGTATAATTCACGACAACCCCAAAAATACAGCCACCACAACCTTCCCTAGGTCACAACAGAACCACAAGGGTATATGCTTAGATAGCGACAACGTCGACCCAGAAGCGAGTGTCGTCAGTCTTGTACTTGGGGTTGCTGTCAATCTGGCTCTTGATCCAATGAACCGCATTCCGATACGCTGTAGAGAAACCTACATTAGCAACTGTGCCATAGACGGAAGGGGCAAGCAGAGTATTCGTAACTTACTCTTGATATCCGGGGTGTTGGGGTTGGCAAGGCCGGAGGCACCATTACGGTGGCCAGCGAACCACCTATCATAGCCATAGTAGTTTTGGCAATCCCAGCGAGAAGCAACATCAGCATACACGTTCGAGCTTTTGGCCTCGTCAGCTAATATTCAAGCGAGGATGTAACATATAGTTAAGTTGTCTTACTTCAGAACAGCTCCCTCGTTCCACTGGGCTTCAGACTTGCCCTTGAAGCCATAACGATGAGCACACTCACGAAGCTGGCCCCAGTTCTGCTTGAACAGACCGAAGTTGGCGGCGTCCTTGACCTTGGCATCGCCATAGGGGTAATGGCTAGTGTTCATATCATCGCTAGCAGTTCGTTGTTAGGATTTTATGTTTTTCGAGATAAGGTCACTTACATTTCGAGCATCGCAATAGCCATGTCGAGAGAGTTACCACCGGCCTTGAGGATGGCCTGTTTCTTGGCCCCCAAGCCGGGCACGCTGTATTGACCCCGGTCCGCCCTCTGCTCGAGGGAAGCCTCAGCGGCAGGAGTTGGAGCGGCCAGCACTCCAGTAGCGAAAATGGCAGCAATGCAGGGAATGAAGAACTTCATCTTGAATAAATTAAAGAAGGAAAGACTTCTAAAGAATGGCTGTGTCTCCAGGACTTGTTTGGGTGAGAATGATATTTTGCGAGAATGAGGATCCTTCATGGGGCTCATATATAGCAGGAAATTAGGTTATGCGGGTGGTTCTGGGAGAGAAGCTTCCATTGCCCTATGGGTCTGGCCAGGGTTCCGGCTCCTCGGCACCTGTCAGTCAGTTGAGCATTAGCGGATACTAGCCACCACTGCGTTAATCTTGAAACGGTAATTTCTGCTTCTTCCGTGTCAAAAATGTGACTCTAGCAAGCAGGTGGCGGGCTGTGTCCCTTGTCTCATTTCGGTGTCCATAGCCTTGGAATTGTGGCTGGTTGTTTGAGACACTTGGGTTTTCTGTACAAATAGTATGTCTCTCTAAGGTATAATGATCGTACAGTCTCCATCATGTCCCAATTTCGGAAAGAAGCGGTCTACTAGGCGCGGGACGAATTGAGCTCCAATTTGAGATTAAATCACGCTGTGACCAACATGGTCGTCTCATTTTGCTGGTGAAGAACTAATCATTCTCTCGGCTTCTTCGGAACTCTAGGTTTGCTTGGCAGTTTATGGCATGAGGTTACTATTTGTCTATTTGAGACCTTGTTTTCAGAAATGACCTGGTCCAAAATTGCGTGAAAATGTTTGTTACGGAACTTACCGACCTCTCCCCCAGCACCGTTTCTGGATCTACAATGACTTGTGCTGTCCCACCGAGGGGGTATCAATGAGTCCCTGTTGTTTGCTAGAATCCTACCAAAGTAAATGATGAGATTAGACCTTCGGCTGCATGTGAATGCAGGGACCACATCCCATACCATGCTGTCGGCAGTATCAAACTGAGACATTCTTTACCTAAACGGACACGGAACCCTAGCTACAAAGGGCCCACTTCGGCTCCGGGACCGTGGAACTATTCTTTACCAAGCAAATTAAAGTTTCCAGAAGCAAACCAGGTGGAATAAAGCAGACAAATCGCATGACGCTAGCCCTTTAGAATGCGGCCAGCTAGGGCTCAGTCCGACGGACTTGAGAAGTGAGAACGGTGCTCCTGTAATTGTTCACGTTTCAAGGAGCTCGGAGACAATCCTGTAGATATTCCAATGGATGCAATCTTCTTGGCTTCACCAGGTATAAAGAGACTTACAATGGCGTCGAATCGAGAGGTCTTGGTGCTCAACCAACACATGACTTTCTTTAAGGCTCTCCATTCATTCTTTTATTTCCTTTTCTCTTAAAATGCGTTCCTTTTCATCTATTGCGCTTCTATCTGCGATAGGAGCTGCCTCTGCCCAGGCTGGCCCTTGGGCACAGTGTGGAGGCAAGTCCTTTACCGGATCGACTGAATGTACTTCCGGATGGACATGCCGGTCTTCGAATGAGTGGTACAGTCAATGTGTGCCTGGTGAGCAATACCCAGCTTATTCTGGGCGTGATATGAGACATGACGGGAAAGAAGACCTAACATCCCGAAAGCAGTAGAGACCACAATCCCTCCGGCAACCGCCACTCATTCAGTGTCTCTAGCCCCATCGGTCAGCACGGGCATTAACAATGCAGCGACGTCAACATTGAAGACATCCGCACTGGTGTCGTCCACACCAGCCTCGTCCGCATCGGTGTCCAAGCCTCCGAGGTCCTCGACCTCGGCTATCCCTCGCCCGACTGGCAGCAGCTCATTCGCCAAGGCGGATGGATTGCAGTTCTCGATTGACGGCGAGACCAAGTACTTCACCGGTACGAACGCCTACTGGCTGCCGTTTCAAAAGGTCGATGCGGATGTTGATGCCGTGTTCGACCATTTGGAGCAAGCGGGACTGAAGGTCCTCCGTGTCTGGGGATTCAACGATGTGAACGCTGTCCCCACTGATGGAAGCGTCTACTTCCAGGTTCATGACACGGAGAAGGGCACCTCGATCATCAACACTGGAAAGGATGGTCTCCAGCGCCTTGACTATGTGGTTTCTGCCGCTGAGAAGCATGGAATCAAACTGATCATTCCTTTTGTGAACAACTGGAAAGACTACGGTGGTATGAATGCCTATGTCAGCGCCTACGGCGGCAGCAAGGAGGAGTGGTATACCAACGAGAAAGCCCAGGGCGCATACCACGCCTATATCAAGGCCGTTGTTTCTCGGTACAAGACCTCCCCAGCGATCTTCGCTTGGGAATTGGGCAATGAGCCTCGCTGCTCTAAGTGCAGCACTGATGTCATCTATGACTGGGCGGCAAAGACCAGCGCCTACATCAAGTCCCTGGATCCCAACCACATGGTGGCCATTGGTGACGGTACGTGTATTTTCCACTATAGCCGAGGCACGGTGGTTAAACATACCTAACTTCTCATCTTAGAGGGAATGGGATTGACCATCGGCTCGGATAAGACCTACCCCTACTCCAATGACGAAGGAAACGATTTCGCCAAGAACCTTGAGATCCCGGACATTGATTTCGCGACCTTCCATCTGTACACCTCTGACTGTGAGTGACTAAGTCTTATTTAATTCACCCAATCCTGCTAAGGCTAACCTGCGATTACAGGGGGCATTACCGACAACACTTGGGGCAATGGCTGGGTTGAGAACCACGGCAAGGCGTGCAAGGCTGCTGGTAAACCCTGCCTGTTTGAGGAATACGGTATGAAGGGTTCCCATTGCACCGCCGAGCTTGAGTGGCAAAAGACTTCCCTTAAGTCTGGAATGGCCGCAGACTTGTTCTGGCAGTATGGCCAGCAACTGTCCACGGAAAATTCTCCCGATGATAAGTACACCATCTACTTCGGTACTGATGACTGGCAGTGTGCTGTCCTAGATCATCTCGAGAATGTCAGTAAGCTCTAGTTAGCACTAGACAGAATATGGGGATTGAGGATTGACGCGGTTACATGCGACTCCGCGGTCCAGGGGTCCGGAAAGCGACCACGCCCATCAGTCCGCTTTGGACGTTACCACTTCACGTTACCACTTTACGCTCCCTCTGTGGGGGACGCATTTTTACATTCTTCTTTTTTGCTCTTCTCAGGTTACGTTAAAGGGCCTCCCTCTGCTTAGTGTATATGCTGAGTTATAGCAATTTATGTTGGGTTAGGCGCCCCAGGCGTCTCATATCGGGCACGATTAGGCTTAGAGCCAGGGCTCTTACTCGCAACCCACAATCATGTAGTTAAGTCATTTTCTGAGGATCTGAGATAGTTACAAGCAAGAAACCTACGATCAGCGATTTGCCTTATTTGAAGCTTCAAGAATGTATAAATAGCCTATTGGAAGAAGCATTTATTCATTCAATCCAGCTATCCATACAGTAATTCTTCAGTAGATCTTAGAAACCGATGAAGGTGTGCTAATAAGAAAATGCACGCTAGAGACTACAACGAATTACCGCCTCGAGGAAAATGGCAGGAAGTCATGCACTCTAGCATCGAGGGTCGATGAGCGGGCCTTGCATTAGTTTTGTCTCATTCAACACCTAACTCCTGCTCTGATAGCCCGTTGCAGAAATGTTTTATGCGGTTAACGTATCTAGGTATGGGCAAACGTGCCTAAGTGGCCCCAGGAGGTCGTCCCTTGCTATACTCTAGTAAACAAATAGACCTGAATTAGACAGTAGAAGAGCTACAGTTGTGCGTGGAGGAAGTCAGCTGTTGTCTGAAAATGAAGTAGTACCGGTTACCCTTGGCGATGATTTACCGGACTTTTGGACTTCTGGTTCACTATTCCAAAAAAATGTGTCGCTTTCTCAAACTTGGTATATGTCTGAGTATTTTATCTCTTTTCAAAGTATTCGATTGCTTCGATGAGTGGCCATCTTATAACAAGAGGTTCAACTTGGCCTTGATATCTCTCTGCATGGATTGTATATATCTAACTTATGGATGCGAGGCACCCGGCTTTGTTTGGAATATAGTATATCTTAGCTACACATGTTGTACTTTACACCTGAATCCATCTTATGCCATTTCCTATCGTAAATCGAATATATCTGTTATATACTATGTAGTGCATAATGGCATTATCTAGCGATAGGGTTAGAATTGGCCACTGATCATGATCGGAGATTTACCCGATCAAGAAGTGATGGGATTCCCGCGGCCCCCTACGAACTCTTGAGGCTTTACTACTGTATCACTGTAAGATCACGAATGTGTTGATTGGTACGACGGAAGAATAACACGCTGTCCATAAGAGGTAGCGGGGTCTTAAAAGGTCCAACTCTAGCTCTTAGAATGCCCTAGATATCAGATAAATACCCCCCGGTGGACACACACCGGAGTTATTACAAGTCTCTGGATCCTATCATTGGCCTGGGGGAAATCAAGCTTTATTATTATTCGCTCGCAGTTAAACCCCCCTATATAAATGAGCCTACCGCTCGGTTAAATTTGGACCAATGAGAGAATCGGGATGTATTAGAGAACCCCCACATGTGGAACGAGGGGCATTAGAACATTTAACTAAAATGCCCCTCAATTGACATCATTCCGCCAGGATGGACCTGCCTCAACATGTCTGTTCTTCCGCCAATTATCCAGCTTATAAATTCATGCTTTCCCCCTAATTATAACCCTTTTTCTTTTGGTTCTGTAATAAATCTTTTTTTTCATCCCTGACTGTAACACGTTGCGATAAATTATACCCTTTTTTTGTCTGTCAATTGCGCAAAATGGCTAACCTCGAGCACACCAAGTAGGTGCCCACGTGTTATAATGCAAGGAGAAGAATATCAACTAACCAATCACTTGTACCTGTAGGAAGACTTATACCCTGAACACCGGGGACAAGATTCCCGCTATTGGTCTCGGTACCTGGCAATCCAAGCCCAACGAGGTCCGTGAAGCCGTTAAGAATGCTCTCCTGAAGGGCTACCGCCACATCGACACGTAGGTTATATTTTCCGATTTAGTTCTAAAGCGCCTCATAAGCTGACAAACGACCTCAGTGCCCTCGCCTACGGCAATGAAGCCGAAGTCGGACAGGGTATCAAGGACTCAGGCGTCCCTCGTAGCGAAATCTGGATCACCACCAAGCTCGACAACACCTGGCACCACCGTGTCCAGGACGGCATTGAGTCCTCCCTCAAGGACCTCGGCGTCGACTATGTTGACCTCTACCTGGTGCATTGGCCCAGCTCGACCGACCCCAACGACAAGTCCAAGCACCTCCCCGACTGGGACTTCATCAAGACCTGGCAAGAGATGCAGAAGCTGCCAGCCACCGGCAAGGTCAGGAACATCGGTGTCTCCAACTTCGGCATTAAAAACCTCGAGAAGCTCTTGAATGACCCCAGCACCAAGATTGTCCCCGCTGTCAACCAGATCGAGCTCCACCCTAACAATCCCTCCCCCAAGTTGGTTGCCTACAACACCTCCAAGGGCATCCACTCTACCGGCTACTCTTGCTTGGGCTCCACCAACTCTCCTCTCTACAAGGACCCTACTCTTCTCCAGCTTGCTGAGAAGAAGGGCAAGACTCCTCAGCAGGTCCTGCTTGTGTGGGGTATCCAGAAGGGATGGAGTGTTATCCCCAAGTCGGTTAGCAAGTCCCGCATTGATGCCAACTTCGAGATTGATGGCTGGGATTTGACTGCCGATGAGGTTAACCAGCTCGACAACTTGAAGGATCGCTTCAAGGTCTGTGGTGACAGCTGGCTCCCTGTTAAAGTCTTCTTCGGCGATGATGAGTAAATTACTATATTATGACAATCATGTCAGATAAAATATAGAGCATAGATATCCCAGAATATAAATGTACATACAAGATGAATCGCTATGTTCCTTGAGATGTTGCTTCAATAGTTTCGGAGTCCTCTTACAATTAAAACAAAGGGACTGCCCTACATCGCATTGTCCAATATCGGCGACTGAGTTCTCATTACACACCTAGTAAACTGTTGTTTCAATCCGAAAGGCATTCTGGTATAGATCGATTAGGGCTCAGAAACCCACCATTCGCTGTACCTTTTGCGATAAAATTCCATTCTCCGGGGTTATAATTTCTTGCGTACGCAGTAGGTCGAATTTTGCTTTCCTTTCATATGTTAGGGATAAGCCATTGCACGTAATGGCTTCTTTATTCGTTGCTACAAGAGTAAAACGAACATCTTGCCCAAGACAAAGTCCTCTTCTCATTGTTAAAAATATTATTTGTACAGGCACTGCTGAACACCGTCGTGACGAAGATACATTGCAATGATGGACTGTGCATGTCATTGCATTCGCGTCATTTGCCTTCCAAAAGAGCAAAGGATACGGATTTATTTAATCTTGGGACCTTCTAGTAGTGTGCTCTAAAGTAATGCAAAGATTGGCTGGAAAATACTACATGGTATGAGGGGGCTTTCGGACAAACGATAATTGTGGCGAATGGAATCTATTGCGAGTAGTCAGTCAGGTATCGTCACCGGGAGATGGCCACGGGATGCGCCCAGCGCCCAGCCGATGACTCCGATGCACGTGGCTATCATGTGCTGCACAGCCACATTGAGCCGTTATCATCAGGCATCCATCTGTCATCCACTCTTCCATCTCCTCGACATCTACTCTCCATTCCAGGGATGGTCTCTACATCTTTTTGTCTTGCTTAGGTTTATCTCTCCACTCAGCGTCAGGATGCCTCCATCTAGTGGGCACCTACTGCTCCCAAAATTTTGGAGAGCAGCAAGGTAAGTAATCGCTTATCCCGTCTATCCGGAGTATACCTCCGTTCCTAACGCCGCCCTCAGGTTTGCCTATGAGAAAGCATGCAAAGCCATCAGAACAAAATTCCCGGAACAGGTGCAGCATGGATCTCTCCGCCTTCAGCCAGCCTTTGCACGTATAAATCCCCATCAGCCAATCAACCGTGCCGCGGCAATCCGTCAAGCCCGTAGTCGCCACTACTCCACCCGCGCTGGTGCCTTCGTTTCTTATCTTCGGCAGGGGCTCCAGGGGGATCGCGCTGCCTATAAGACTTCGCGTGTCGCGGCAAATGTTAGCCGATTGACCTCTCGGGCTCCCTTTGCCTCGACTCTCCGTCCAAACCTGACTGGTGGTACTTTAGGCCGTACGGCGGGAGGCTATACTTATGGTGCCGGGAGTGTGCGGTACTTCTCCCATGGTCCAGCTGCACCCGCGCACGTCATTCAGAATGTTTCCATGGGCGTCCGAGCATTCTTCCTCTCTGGGCAGAAAGCTCGATTTGACGGTGTCGACCCTGCCAGCGGAAACAAGAAATACAAGTCCGTGAGCGCACTCCAGGATCAGGCTGAGCAGAAGATGATGGGAATCCCTCGGACTGCCCCGGGATCCTTCATCGACTTCCAGCTCTCCCCAACCATCACGGCCTTCGGCCTGCAGAAGAAGATCGTTCCATCCGGAGCCTTCACTTCCGAGACCATCAACTCTGACGGCCTCTTGGACTTCCTCTCTGCTGACTTTGCCCGTGCTCTGAAGGATCTGGCCGCTGTGCTTAACGATCTTAAACGCTTGTCAGCGTTGGGTGATCTACCCATCTTACTCCATGACAGATCGACTATCCGGGTACGATTCCCCGGGTGTGACGCTGCCACTGTGGAAAGCCTTTGTGACGAAGTCGGGGTTCAACGAGGAAAGGTCATGCAAGACGAGGACTTCGATCTTCGCACGGGCGCTGATCTTGCTCTCCTCTTTCCCTTTGCTCCCACCGTTCCCGCGTCCCCAGACACAGAAGATTACTTCTTCCAGGAAAAGTCGTGCGAGCCACAGATTCCTGAAGAAGTCAACTGGCAAGCTATGATGTCATCAGAGAACCGGACTGAATCCTCACCTGGATTTCTGGAAGAATCCAGGTACAAGCTCAGTTTTGAGGACGTAACAATGTTCGGCGAGAATCCATGGCAATCTTCTTCTTCCTCAGGATACTCAAGTATAAACATTAGCGAGCTCGGTGATCGTGCTTTCTTTTCTGAAGTCTCCAGCGGTGGTCTGCCCGAAACTGCATCGGAATATGAAGGTTCGGAAGGGATTCACAGGTTCATCTCAGAATGTGACCGTGCTACACTATCTCATTAATTATTTGCGTTCTCGGGGTATTGTAAACAGGCTTTGACAGTCATTCCCTCATTTTTTTCTTTTGTTGATTCATTCTATTTATTGACACAGAACATCATATATCCAAGCTGAATTTGAATTTCCACTCCTGATTACTAAACTAATTTGTTAATTGCCTACTTTGCCCACCTTGTAAGCGACGTACTGTATGAAAAAATGGCAGGATATACCTCACGTCTTACTATCGCCCCAGTCTCGAAAGCACATATTGTCCACAATTCCCAAAATGACGATCCTTTCCTGTGGGATATCGGGCCGTCACGCCGGATCAAACCGCAATTAAACATCTATGCATATTATTCCTCATTTCATGCAGAAACTACTCCGCATCTTGGCACTGCCAAATTGACCCGTGCCTTGCATTCCTGCCCTAATGATGGACCCATTCATGGCTGATGCTACATCACTTAATATACCAAATCACCACCAAAGGACACTAACAAGGGCAAAATGCAAAAAGCGAAGTCGTCTAATTATGACTTGCACTTTTACCAGGAACGATGCCATGTGTATGGGTGAAGTGTATCCTGTAAGACGGAGAATTGAGGCTATATCCCGGTTTCTAGCCCTGTAGGTGAAACGAGAAACTTTTTTGAGTTTCTGCATTGCAAGGTTTATGCATCTACACAATGCCTTTTTTAAAGGACCCTTGTTGATTTCGGCAAGCAACGGTCGGCACTTTGTGCAGGACAAGATTCTCATTTTGGAATGTACTTCGGGCTGTTTCTAGTGGTTGCCAGTTGCATGTCAGGGTTGTCTTTGAGGTAGCGGGTAGTATGTTGATATGAAATACATAGTTGAATTAGGTCACTGCTATATCCATCTCGTTGAGACTTAAGGCTACCCATCGCTTGATGACACTGCAATATGTAAAAGTATCTTAAAATATTATACATGATTTATACATGACCAATGTAATGGTGATCACCCACCTCCGCACCAATTCGGCTACGGAGAGCATCCGTCTGGGCTCCTCAAAGCGACAACACCCTTCATCTCAAATGCGCAAGATGAAACCGTATTGACAGATCCAAGGCCTGGTGACAGTCCTCTTTAGCCGAATCACACTCCCAATTCTGCCTCTGGAATCCGGCTGTTCATCCATAGATGGTACGACATTAGACAGAGACTTGATTATAAAATGGGACTTGACATCCTCCAGACATTGTAATTCAGAGTCCAGTAAACCAGCTCACCAGCTTTCAAACCAACACAGTAAGAAAGCTAAATTATCACTTCCCATTGATCATGCATACCATCAACATGCGGGCCCTGTGGGTTCTATCACCCCTACTCTTCTCAGCAGCAAACGCTCTCCCCGCAGCAAGCGCCACCGATTCCCCTTCATCAACTATCCCCGCGACGAGCGCCCCCGCTGTCACAGCCGCCGCCGCAGGAGGCAACCCCTTCGACGGGTATCAGCTCTTCGTGAACCCATACTACAAGTCCGAGGTGGAGAGCCTCGCTATTCCATCCATGACCGGCTCGCTGGCCGTGAAGGCTAGTGCGGCAGCTAATGTACCATCCTTCCATTGGCTGTAAGCTTCTTTCCTTATGGTGGCCCATTAAGACAATGACTAATAGATTACTGGATAGTGACACGGCCGCCAAGGTCCCCACAATGGGAGATTTCCTGAAGGAAATCAAAAGCAAGAACGATGCCGGGGCTAAACCCCCGACGGCCGGTATCTTCGTTGTGTACGATCTGCCGGATCGTGATTGTGCGGCGTTGGCTAGTAATGGGGAATATCTGATCAGCGATGGTGGCGTTGAGAAGTATAAGGCGTATATTGATTCCATCCGGGCCCAGATTGAGAAGTACCCTGATGTTCAGACGATCCTGGTTATTGGTGAGTCTTTTCTTCCTTCTTTCCTGAAGGGAAAATGAAGTTTTTCTATTGGGCCAAACATGAACAGGCTTACTGACTTCTTACAGAGCCTGATAGCTTGGCGAATTTGGTGACCAATTTGAATGTGGCCAAATGCGCCAATGCTAAGGACGCCTATCTGGAGTGCACCGATTATGCCTTGAAGCAGTTGAATCTGCCTAATGTTGCAATGTACCTCGATGCTGGTTAGTGGACTACTTCCAATCATCACTAAGTGCTCTTACTGGATCACAAATCTGACCCTCAAACAGGTCACGCAGGATGGCTAGGCTGGCCAGCGAACATCGGCCCCGCAGCCCAGCTCTACGCCTCCGTTTACAAGAACGCAGGATCTCCTGCCGCAGTCCGTGGTCTAGCAACTAACGTCGCTAATTACAACGCCTGGTCGATTAGCACCTGCCCATCTTACACCCAAGGCAATCAAGTCTGCGATGAGAAGAGCTTCATCAACAATTTCGGTCCACAGCTCAAGAGTGCGGGGTTCGACGCTCACTTCATCGTTGATACAGGTGAGTATACCAGGTATTTCTGATCTTTCTGAATTTCGTTTCTAACATGTGCGCGTAGGTCGTAACGGAAAGCAACCCACCGGGCAAAGTCAGTGGGGTGATTGGTGCAATGTCAAGTCTACTGGTTTCGGCGTCCGTCCTACTACAAACACTGGAGATGCGCTGGTTGATGCTTTTGTCTGGGTTAAGCCTGGTGGTGAGAGTGATGGCACCTCGAATACTTCTGCTGCGCGCTATGATGCCCACTGTGGGTATGATGATGCGTTGAAGCCTGCCCCGGAGGCTGGGACTTGGTTCCAGGTGAGTTTGATTATGTGTATTAAGTTGTGAATGTTGATGTGCTGATGGATTTGTAGGCCTATTTTGAACAGCTTGTTGTGAATGCTAATCCTTCTTTGTGAGGTGGATTTGGATTGGAGGTGTTTGGCTTTCCGAGGCATTATAGGGAGCCTAGCCATGGGGTAGTCGGGCACGCAAAGGGTTTGAGAACATAGAAGAATGAATTGCTCAATTCACTCGCAAATCTTTTGTTCTTGACTTTCATAGCGCACATATTAGGGCCTATAGTAGCAGAAGAAGAACAACATGTTATAAGCTGATGTGGAGTATTTAAGCCTACAGATATCTTCACAATAAAGCTCACTCTGGAGTATTGTTAGATCCTTCCCCCCTCCACATCATTCTTTTGTACATTTCTTATCCCATCTCCTTTCAAGGATGATCCTTGAAGGATCTCACCACTTGTACATCTTTCTCAAGCCTACTCATACGCACCTCGCATACTATTTACTAGTCATGGAGGCGACTCAAAGCGCTGGTTGCCCTGTTCGGTCGGCGATTCGATGAGATAAATGAGAACCTGACCAAATGATGTGATGCCACGAATGAATATCTGACCAGGCAATGCGATGAGATGAATGAGAACCTCGAACTTCGCGATAGGGGCTACAAAAGAGAGTTTCAGGATGTTCGTGAGCGAATTAGTCGTGTGGACCACTGGATAACCGAAGAGACCGGCTCGCCGACCGCATGGGCAAGGTCGAATTTTGCATGGACAAGCTCGAGGGTCGTATGGATAAGCTCGAATTTCGCGTGGATAGGCTCGAGGTACGCATGGAGAAGCTCGATACCAAGGTTGAGATATTCTTCCGGAACTCTAAAATCATCCATCTTAAACAAGATATACTTCCAGTACAGATGTATGAGGAAGACGGTACACGTATTCCTCTTCCCACTGTTTTTCCCATCACAGTACTGGGTTCTACCGTCTCCAGGAAGCAAGTCATGGTAGGGTGTCCCTCCCTTCGATTTGGAGATTTGGAGCAATGGTTAACGGCTCAAAGCATCTGAGCTGAAAGTACTCATTCCATACTACCGCTTGAAAAACAGACAATCTCGCCGCCACCCCTTACGATTCAGACTTGAGCTCTAGTCAAGGTTGCACAGAACACGATCTAATTGACACTGTCATGTGGAATGCATGGGCCGTTGTACAAGCGCTTGGCGTACTTTTAGGTGTTGACTGCACTCCACGATCGAGTTACGCAGCTAAATTTCATCTACAGAAAAGGTCGGCGATTAAGCAACCTCCGAGTGAGATAAGCAGTTGGAGAATGCAGGCGAGGAAATAACACATTTCTTGAGCGGATCGGATTCGAGCTACGTCTAATCCACCACGAGAGCCCGTCTCAATTTGTCTATCAGTAGCTCATGCCGTACTGGGCCGGGAGGCTGACTCAGAAAAATCCCAGCAGGGACATGTGCCGAAAGCTGTTTATTCTGATCATACAGGAGACACGGAGAGTGTGTCGACGATACAGTTTGAGCAATGGCGGAGAGCTGTCGATGGGCGTTCCGATCATACCGGGGATACGTAGAAGGCGCCTTCTTCCTCCGGGTTGGAAGCAGGCCTTTGCGGATGTGGAGCACGTTATATACATCTGCCAGTATCGAAATTCCTAGCTGCTGAACCATCCAAAATTGTCTACGGATGTGTCTTTCATTTGTGAAGGTCAAGAGATATGAGGTAGCATCTTTGTTAGGCTACTCTTTCACAATGCCATATGGTCAAAAGAGCATTGCAATGTCTTTCAGCAGAGGTATACTTTAGTGCACGATTGTCGTAGTTATAAAAGCTTACAGAGCTGGCCCCCGGCCGCTTTTCGGATGGTTTTAACCTGGATCTCCAGTCATTGTTCACTACTGAGACTTCCCACAGGCGTTGTTGATGACGGGAAATATAGATTTAGTTTCTGTATTTGCATATTACCGCGAATGGGCATGTGTGGTCAATCACAAACTGTTATCAATCCCGCTGATGGAGACAAATCGACTGGGACTCATCATACACTGGACTTAGTGGCTGTCAAGCTTGATATGTCCCTTTGTCCTACCGGTGGAAACTTTTACTACGGCGACAGTGGTGGCACCAGAGTCCTTTGATACTAATTGGAAGGGACAGAATTTATATCGTTAATGGTTGGCTATCATCAATACATAACTATGGGAGGATATGACGCTGGATTTTTTCTGAGTGGAAAATGCTTCGTCGAGATCATAAGTGACGAGTAAACTCCACGAGATTCTCAACGAATATGTAAAAAGAAGCTCTTGTATTGCCAGGAGGGCTACAACTTGCTGGAAAGCCCACCGTGAAGGAGAAATGGACGTGTTACTTGTCATGAAAGACTCATGGCAGTATCTCGGCAGGGATGAAGAGGGTATATTCCTGCAGGAAGCATCAGAAACGGTGTTATCAATATCGTCATTACTTCCACAACAGTCTGGGTTGATGGAAACATTGACGATATATCTGCACACGTTCGTGAAAGGCTCAATTTGGCAAGAGCCCAGTAGCGCAGGCCAACGCGCGGTGCCACCTACGGTAGCTGATGGTGAAGCAGTCACAAGAATGACCCGCTCTATCGGAAGCAATGCTAAACGAAAAGGATCATCAAGTCGCGCTGGCATAGATGCGCTACTACCCTTTCGCAAATGTAGTTACAAGTTCCCCAAGCAAAGGTAGGGGAGCTCCAATACACAGAATCGGGCGCAGAGTCTCCCAAACCATAAAGCTAAGATACTATAAACTTATATGGACAAGCAAACGGAAGCGCCATGTTCTTTGTATCGGAAGACGAGCGCTTCGCATGTGGAGCCCTGAAACGCCGAAAAGAGTAGGAACAAGATGAATGCTTGAAGATATTCGAACTGCCCGGGTCAGGGTAGATGGAAGGTTCAGATAGTCAATGAAAGAGGTATGTACTGTGACCAACAGTTGACAGTGAGTAATAGCGGGATCAAGATTAAAGGCAAGATTGACAGGGCATTATTTTGATAGGAAACGTATATTGGTATGTATGGGGCTTCGGTATAGGTGGAAGAGGAAGATGGAAGACCATGGAGAAATAGTTGTTCAGGGCTTGAAGAAGGGGAGTTGAGAGTGGGAGCAGCCCTATTACTGGCTTAGGAATTTTGCATGACTATTGTAGATCTATGAAACAATTTCAAGGGCAGGCTACTGCTCACGTCATGTCTGTGCTTCGATGAAACGAAATCCTCCACCACGTCCTGTACACTCATTCAATTGATCGTTTAGACTGTCCATCTCGGCTTGCATAGATGATGCATCACCATGAAAAATTTGACTTTCCTCATAATCAATCAGTCTCGCCGTCCCATTCTGGATAATGAAGTTATATCTGTTGACGTCACCATGAAGTATGCCGATATCATGGAGGCGCTTGAGAACAGACATACACGCCGAAAGGTTCTCAATAGCCGCTTCGCGGTCTTCGAGCTTCTCTAGTAAAATGCCAATCACACGGCCATGCTCATGGACATGGCCGAGGAATCGTGGGCCGATGGGGGTGTTTTCTAGGCTCTTATATATGCGAGTCTCCTGTGATATGCGAGATATTTCCCATTGAAACCGTGCAATTTTGGCAATGACTGTGGCAGTTGGTTTCGATGAAATAAATAAACCCTGGCTCGAGCAAGTCACTTCTGTAGTCGCAGTAATTTGCTTCACTCTTATCAGCTTCAGGCAGTCAAAGGATTTAGGGTGCCAAATATCCTCAACTCCAAGCACATTTCATGCCATAATTTCGCTTTCAGCTCACTAGTCGTCGAATCCCGACTAATGTGTGACCGATTGCAAGTATCGTTTTCAGATAAATCTGGCAATGAGCCCAAAGGCATAGACAGCGTTGACCTGTCCTATGTACCGCAGGTGATAGTCAAGTATCCAACCTGACCTTTTATCAGTATCCTGTATTCACAGTCTTCTCTACTGCAAACCTCCATCGAAAGTATAACCGGAGGGTGCGATTGCTGACGAGACTCATCTTGACACAGGTAAGAGACAGTGAAGGAAATTATGAAGAAGGGACGGCAAGACAGGCACAATTCAACTAGACATGTTTTCATCTTTTTAACGGCCTCTCGAAGGAGGAAAAGGAGTTCCCTCTGTTGATAATAAGAACATTCTTGTATAAAGGTGAAATCTCAATCCATTCTGTCTCATCGGCGCTTTTTTTTTTTTTTTTTTTTTTTTTTTTTTTTGGCTGTGACTGTGAGGGGACCTAAGGGCGAGGAATGGTCAAATCTACCAATGACACTTTGGTCATATTGGGCCACAATTTGCTCGAGGAAGAAAGCGAAAACCTCTTTGAGGTCAGTGCTCAATCCATTGATGGCACTTCTGGAGAATCGCTTTGGTGCGTCAATCTCGGCGCATCTGTTTTGATATCAAAAAAAAAGTGAATGCACATGTGTAAATCGTTGCGTATATGGCACACTTGTTGGACTCCCTGTATATCTGTGCATGAGGCCTGAGCGCTCCATGAGTACCCATCCTTATGGCGGCTCGCAAAACTCAGAGGCCTTGCTTAGAGGTATATATTAGGACTTATAATAGTATGAAGCAGAGCGTATCCACGTGATCCATCTGATGCCCCAGATCCAGAGGAAGGCGGTGGGAGAAAGATCGTTAAGAATCTTACCGCCAACCCCCGCGCTAATCCCAACGAGGATAATCCACTGATAAGTGCACCGTGAACACCGGGATGTGAAAGAGACACACACTGCAACCGCCCACGAAACCCGATATCCTACGATCCCTGACGTCCTTCCCTTGATATCATTCGAGCTGCCGCTGCGGGATTTCCGAGGAAGATTATTCCAGCTGTGTGGTTCTGAGGGTCCTCCTGCTCTGGGGTAGTCCGACCCAGCCGCCTCTCAACGACTGCGACAGGCAAAGTCAAGAAATAGTCTTACCTTCAGATTCAGAAAACTAGTGTACCGTCCCTGGGTCAGCTCCGGCAACATGATGGAGGACTTCAATAGCGAAACCGATAGTGACTACACAAGTTACTGGAGAGATTGGGTGAGTCTTTTGCGTTCTACCGCGGATTCCGTCTGTTTGGGACGGGGGTGGGGGGTAATTGCGACTCAGTTGCGGGTGAAGAAAGGTGCTTGGCGATACTGGACGATGCAGTGGTAGCAATAGAAAGGTCGACGGGGGGGAGACAAAGGGAGAATATTGCGACTTCAAGAAGCGCTGTTTCTCCTCTACTCAACATCTCCATGAATCACCTGCCACTTTTCTACATTTGCAACTTGAGAATGACCTTACCTTCCTCATCCAGTTCAAAAGAGTTGAAGCTGTCTAGTACCCAATCCGCTCCTTCTATTGTCCCGAAGTACATCAAAACAGACCCTGCTTCTCGTCCCTATCCCTCCAGAGTTCCCATTTACCTGCCACCGTTTTTCGATGATTCAACTAATTGGGGAAAATAGTTTATCTCGTCCCGTGGGAACGAATATTTTTGCGAGATCGACGAAGAGTATCTGACTGACCGCTTCAACCTTACTGGACTCAACACCGAGGTACCATATTACCAGTATGCTTTGGATTTGGTAACAGACGTGTTTGACCTTGATGCGGATGACGACTTGCGCGAACAAATCGAGAAGTCGGCTCGCCATCTTTACGGGTTGGTTCACGCAAGATACATCGTTACCACTCGGGGTCTTGCGAAGATGGTATGTGGTAGTCTATGGAGTACAGTCACAAATAAATTAGCTTCTAACCAAGGTCCAGGTCGACAAATATAAAAAGGGCGATTTCGGCAAATGCCCTCGTGTTGTGTGCGAAGGACAGCCTCTCCTGCCCATGGGTCAGCATGACATCCCGAACCTGAGCACCGTTCGCCTGTACTGCTCTAAGTGTGAAGATATTTACAATCCTAAGTCATCTCGTCATGCATCAATCGATGGAGCCTACTTCGGAGCCTCTTTCCCTAGCATGCTTTTCCAGGTTTACCCAGGCTTGGTTCCCGAGAAGAGCGTCAGCCGTCACGAACCACGTATTTACGGATTCAGGGTTCATGCTAGTGCTGCTCTGGCCCGCTGGCAGGATCAATATCGCGAAGACATGAAGGTGCGTCTTCGTGATGCCGGTTTGGAGGTCAAATACATTGAAGATGAGGAAGCGGATGACGAGGAGGATGACGACGACGACGAGGGCTTTGACCCAAAGGAAAGGGTTGTGGGCGATGCTGCCTCAGGCCGTATGGACATGGGCATTTGAGACTATTCTTTTGGTTTTAACGTTCTGACTGGTTATGACGATACCAACACTCACGCTGCCTTGAACTTAACCCTGTCGACCTTCCCTCATCCTCTTGCGTATAAAACATCCTAATCTCTCATCCCGAGTATTTTTCTGCGCTTCATTTTCCTTGAACCGGGGCTTTCTATTCATATCATATTTTCCTCTTTCCTCGCTTTCATCTATCCATTTCTGGGCGTATACACGGCTTTTTTTTTTATCACAGTTCTTCTGTACTCTGAAATTACGATGACGAACAATGGTGGGCGTTTCAAGCTCTGAAAATAGCCGGTATAATTCTTTTTTTTCTAATGTTCACGTTGATTCGATTTCGAACGTAACATGATCCAGCAATGCAATTGGCATTGCACTTATGTGCGCTTCACTTTGCTTGTCCGACGTCGATATAGGAAAGGATTGAACATTGGGCTATTACAAACGATATGACTTGAATGTATTTTGTTCGAATGTACCTATACTCAGTGTAACCCTTTCCACACTCTATCCAACGATCCTACTCAAATAAAAAAGTCTTACAGAGAAGTAACATCCTGCAACTTCTCAATAGTAAAAGTAATGGCCTTTGCCAGCTCTTCACCCGTCTTCCAGCACTCGTCGTGCTCACCCTCCAGAGAAAACACCTCAACGGATCTACTTTTGCCTTCTAACTGCCCCTCCATCCAACGACCTAGAAACTGGCTCATGGCCTCCAGCTGTTTGCCATCCACAAGGCCATCATTCAGCGAGTGAGCCAACACAGCCAACCGACCGTCCCCCCACCCGCCCTCAACACCACCCGACCCCTTAACCAAAGCCGAAGATACCGCATCCCACACACTCTCGTCAGACCCAAAAGCCCCCTCAATAATAGCCTGGTAAGCAGGTATCTCCTTGAAAGTATCTCTCAGTAACTTCAAATTATAGATCCCCGCAGCACCCAGTACAGCCACCGGACCACCCACATCACCAGCATTAAAACAGCCCATCACAGACTGAAACGCCAACGTCGCGCCACAGCTGTGTCCGACAAGGATATACCGCTCTCCGAACCCGTACTTGCGTTGCAAAAAGCCTAGTGCTGCCTGCACGTCGTTAATGTGGTCAGGGTGTTTAGCGCCGCGGTATTCCCGGGGATTGGTGGTTGAGCGGTCCTGGGGGTGGTCTGGATGGGGGCTTAAGCGGTACTCGATTGAAGCGAAAGCGGCGATGTGCCGGAGGATGTGGGCGTATGTTGGGGAAGTGGTGAGGAGGGATACGGCGGGGTTGGCGAAGTTGGCCGAGGTTACGGTTGGGTCGCGCCAGGCGCCACCGTGGATTAGACTGCAGGTTTGCTTGTTAGTGTTTACTTCATATTGATGGGTGTTGGAGGGAGAGTTACATTAGCCAGTAGCCTTTGTCAAGGGCTTCTGTTAAAGTGGTCACCGTCACTGTTTGGAGGGCATGGTCCTCGCCGTAATGGAAGGTTTCGGTGGGCATTGTTAATAGGTTGTGGGGGTCAGTTATGTTGTTAGCTTGAGAAAGCAGTCTAGCAATGAGAATATATTGAGGGGGGTCTGGAGTTAGTCCTTCTTCTGTAGGTGGCAGTGCTTATTAGTAGATAGGGGTGGTTGTGGTTGTATCTGCGGAGTAACTAGTGTGGAAATTGACTGAGGTAGTTCAACCGATAGCGATAGGAGGAGCTCCGAGAGATGCTGTCATGATATTTTCATTATTTTCAACACTTGACATATGAAAAACGCAATGCATTTTGTCCACTAGGAAATTCAACTAGAATATCCGCCGACGATATAATGTGTATATACCATGAGGGAAACATGCTGGATAGAGATGTTTGTTACTGTTTCCCAAAGTGTCCAGGCTGATCCCGTGAGTGTCTTGGCACGCTAGACCGCATTGGGCACTAGGCGGTGGGAAATTGAGGAATTCAATCCACACAAACCATCGCCGCCGACTGTCAAACCATTGTCGCCGTCGAACATATACCCGGGCAGCACATCCAACATGGCGGAGTAAGTCTTATCGATGTCGTTAAATCGATTCTATGGGCCGCTTGCTAATGCTCAAGCTAGGAAAGAAGTCCCCCTCACGGCCGTCAAGGTCGATGCCTTGGTAGGTTATTGACCCTCCAAAACCCCCCCCCCCACGGGGCAATTTTTTATGGCGACGGTGATGCTTACAAAGTTTGTATATAGGTGGTTATGAAGATCATCAAGCACGGCTCTCAATCTTTCCCGACGACTGCGACCGGTTCGATCGTCGGTTTGGATGTGGAAGGTACTCTGGAGATCACGAACTGCTTCCCATTCCCCGTCGTCGAGATGCCCGCCGAGTCGCACTTTGACAACACCACCCCTAACCCGGCTGCTGCCGCCCCCCGCGCGAAGGCCAATGTGGCCTACCAGGGTGAGATGATCCGCATGCTTCGGGAGGTCAACGTCGACGCGAACAACGTTGGTTGGTACACCAGCGCCAACATGGGCAACTTCGTCAACATGAATGTGATCGAGAATCAGTTCTTTTACCAGAAGGAGATGAACGAGCGGACAGTCGCTCTTGTGCACGATGTCAGCCGTAGTGCGCAGGGAAGTCTCAGCCTGAGGGCCTTCCGTCTGTCTTCTAAGTTCATGACTGCTTTCAAGGAGAACAAGTTCACCTCTGACGAGTACGTTTTTCTTACCTATTTTGCCCTCTGTGAACCTGCTGTCGATCTCTATACGGGCTTAGTGGAGTCATCAATGGGATATGCTGACGTTTTTCAGGCTCCAAAAGTCGAACCTGAGACACCAGGACATCTTCGTTGAGCTTCCGGTGGAAATCCACAACTCTCACCTGATCACCTCTTTCATCCACCAGCTCCAGTGCCCCGCCCAGTCAGCCCCTGTTGATCTTCCCCCCTCTTTGGCTGCTCTGGAGAAAGGTCCATTCGTCAAGGACAACATCCTTGCCCCCAACTATGACAACCTCTCCCTCAGCATTGATCCCTTCCTCGAGAAGAACTGCAACCTTCTCCTGGACAGCATTGAGACTCACCACACCGAGACCAACAACTTCCAGTACTACCAGCGTTCGCTCGCCCGTGAGCAGACCAAGATTACCGCTTGGCAGACTAAGCGCAAGGCCGAGAACGCCAGCCGTGCGGCCCTCAAGCAGCCTCTGCTCCCCGAGGATGAGTGGCAGCGGCTGTTCAAGCTTCCCCAGGAGCCCAGCCGTCTGGAGACTATGCTTAACACCCGCCAAGTGGAGCAGTACTCCCGCCAGGTCGACAGCTTCGTCTCCGCGACGACGGGTAAGATGTTTGCGGTTAAGGGCAACCTTCTGCCTGGAGAGCTTGCCAAATAGAGAGGTGGAGGTGACTGATGATTTGTCCCCACTGGGGATTCTGGGTATTGCATGCATGACCTTACGGCGTAGGGAGGGAAAATTCTGTATCTGACTGTTAATATGTCTGTTTGTTTATTCCAGTGACGAATAGAGTTACGGGATATGACTGTCTTGATTTCCTACTCCTACTTACCTATTTATTGCCTCCGTATTATGATGACTGCGCGAGTTCTCTCCGTCAACTGACGAATGGAACGGGGTTTGCCCTATTCTTGGCAGGGCACGTGATGCTGATAACTACCATGACCTCATCATGGCATTGATAACCGATTAGATAAGATCCTTGTTATCTTGTAGAGCTTCATGCTCTTATATTTCTACTGCTATATGAATATCTGCTCAAGCATTAAAATCAAATTACAACAACAATTAAGCATTTCCCATTTCCCATTTCCAATGGATAATAGTAACCTTGACATCTGGGTCGTAAGTACATACACGCGTACATCCACCATCCATGCCCTACTTCTACACACCCCCATATCATACCCAACAGTTCTACACCGACATGAAAAACACCAGTTAACGAATTCAGGCCGGTGCCCTTGCAGCCGTAACAGTCGACTTCCTAGTGTACCCCATGGATACGCTCAAAACACGCATCCAATCCCCGAACTACAACCAGCTGTACAAAGACGCAACGACAGGAGCCATAAAACGAGACGTCCTGTTTCGGGGCTTATACCAGGGTGTATGGAGCGTTGTCCTAGCTACCGTTCCCTCATGTATGTCCTCCTTCACCCTCACCCTCATAGACATCCCAGCTAGCCATCCAATGGCCGAAAGCAAAAGAGAAAGCAAGACTAACAAGAGCCCCCAAACCAAAAAAGCAGGAGCATTCTTCACAACATACGAAGCCATAAAGTCCACCCTAACACACTCCTCCAAGCACCACCAAGTCCAGAACCAAACCTCCAAATCCCAAAACCCCCTCCCAATAACCCACTCTCTCCCCAAACCCATCATCCACGCCATATCCTCCTCACTAGCCGAAATGGTCTCCTGCGCGATCCTCACCCCAGCGGAGGTAATCAAGCAGAACGCACAGGTCCTCAATATGGACGCCAGTACCAATTCCAGTCGAAGCACCAGCACACCTCAACAAGGAACACCTCGCAGCGCAACAATCCAAGTCCTATCCAAGTTCAAGCACCGACCTTGGAAACTCTGGAGCGGATACACGGCTCTCGTGGGTCGGAACCTACCCTTCACGGGACTTCATTTCCCAATCTTTGAGGATGTTCGGCGAAGGCTCGTTTCCTGGAGAGAGAAGAAAAGTGGTAAATCTGGGAGTGGCACGTCAGTGGTGGAAAGGGCTATTTTAACGGCTGTTGCGGCTGGGGTGTCGGGGACTGTTGCTTCGGTCGTTACGACGCCAATTGATGTCGTTAAGACGAGGGTTATGTTGCATGCTGCGGCGGATTCGCCTGTGAGGGTTGGGGAGGCGGCGAAGAGAAAAGTTGAGGGGACGTTCGTTGTGGGTAGGGAAGTTTGGAGGGAGGAGGGGGTTAAGGGGTTGTTTCGGGGTGGTGCTTTGAGGTCTGTTTGGTCTGCTGTTGGGATGAGTGTTTATTTGGGGATTTATGAGGGTGGGAGGATGTATTTAGAGAATAGACGGAGGAGGGCTGATTGTTTATGAGGTCATGTTAAGAGGTATGTATACATAGATGTAATGTGGTTTTAGAGGAGATTATTTATGATATATTTATAGTGATTCACAGCTATACTAATAGCTAGGATAATAGATACAGAAGCAATGCCCTCCTTGGGTAATCAGTATGACTACCAGTAACGGTCACTTAATAAAAATGTCTGCATCTCTTGTAAGCACAAGGCCTCAGGATGGCTATGTCGTTATTGATCACTTACCTACAGTGGACAGAGTACATGTTCCCAATGATAAACACCCACCAGTACATCCGGTCAGCGCGATCCAAGGATCGTTTCTTTCATGCTGCTCACTTTGTGGCCCTCTTGGTCCCTCCTTTTGCCACCAGATTAAGCAGGGCGGCTGATATAGGAGCCGTTCATCTTTGTTGAGGGTACTGCCCGTGAAGGCCGGATTTGGGTTGGATACTTAGCAGGACCTGCAGGATGGATTTCCTGCCACTGTATATGATGGGAAGGGAATGACCTGTGGGAAGGCTGAAAGTGAGTGAAACGATTCTTAATTACACTCACCAGCCCCTGCAGGTTCATCCCCAGATCTGGACCTCGGTTATTGGCAAGATGCATGCATTTCAAGAAGAAAAGTACTGATTTAAGACGTTTGCAATGATATCGGTTGGGCACATTTTTCAGCTATAGATCAAGGATTCAGATAGACTATCTTATAATGGAATTGGGCACACAGCAGTATTAGCCTTCCGAGAAATCATAGAAAATCATCAATTTCACGTTCTACATTCGGCTACAGCCTCGGCTCAGTTTGAGATGTTTCATACGTGCATAAATAACCAACCATGTCTAGCTGCTATATTTGCTTCCATATTGGTGGGTTGAAACAGGGCAAACACCTTGTCAGCTGGACATGGCTGAGAACACCTTTTCCGCAGAGGAAAATCGACTGAAAGCCCATCCGGCAGATAGAGAGCATTAAAAACACTCGGGCCCTACACAGTAGGGGGCGATGATTGCGCAACCCAACTATGTCTCATCGATTCAGCAGACAAACACAAACCATGCTAGTGCCAGGGGACAGGCTTGTATCAAAGACTAGTATAACTCCCAGAGAGGCTCACTGAGACCTGCAAAAGTGTTCATTTTCACTTCGCTTTGGAACTGTCGCAATCAGCAAGAATACTAATTTGAATCGGGTCAGTCAGGATCTTACGCCGATTTCTATTTTTGCTTTAGAGCGGTTATTCACCAATTGCACCTCAGCGCTCCTGCATTGCCTAACATCCTCTATACGTTGTTGTCATCGAGCTGAAAGGACCCCGCAGGACTGTGATCAGAAATCTTTCGTCATCTACAGCGATTGTGAGGTCATTGACAGACAACTCCCTCTTTCAACTCAATTTCGTTGCTCACTCTTACGCTAGGGAATGAGGTTTTACTACGTGATATGATCAGGGCTCTCCTAGTTCAACCACCAGTAGCGTGTACATGGTGAATCGCTTGATATAAAAGCGTGTATGAGTTTGAAGGCGATGAGAGTGCCGATTGAAGCCTACGGACGAGGTGGCGCATTGACAGAATCAAATTGAGCACAAGTAATGGCAGTTGCTGGTCCGCTGGGGGTGACAATGGTAACCTTTATTCACATATTGCCAATGGCTTCTTATTGGGTTTGAGGGATGTTCCGGCTGGGAGATTGATTCCATTTAGCATGAGGTATAGGTCGGTTTAATAAGCCACAGAAGTAAGTGCAACAAGTACAATCACAGGCTATAAGGCCGTATGCAGCTTATTAACGATTCTGAAGCAGTTCACGGCGCGATACATTCTAGCCCGAGACAAACCATGAAACGGGAGTAGTTTTGGAGGTGGTTGTTAGATTGATATGCCCATCCCTTGTATAGGTTTTTCCCTGTTGCTTTGGCTTTAGGTTTTCCCCGTACCCTTACGCAAATGTGAGGCTATGCCTTGATACGTTTATTCGAAGCGGGAGAAGCTGTTAATCATGCACTCGTTTATGATTAACGTAATTGTGCGTATTGTGCGCTTGAAGCGGACCATCAGTCTCGCAAAAATGGGTTGCCTCACAATTCCAGGACAAGATTCGATGTCACACCAGCTCCCAGCTCCACGAATTTGGGGCAATAGAACTCCACATAAGCTTAACCATACTCTAGATAATACTTCTCACACCTTAGATTCAATATCAAGGAAGCTCTCTCCGTAGCTTCCGTATTATCAGCCTCCCATAGGTAGTCAACCCTAGACAAAGTTTCATCCAAGTTATCCTCGCGGCCACACCACAAGTATGCCTGTGTCGTCTAGTGAAGGCTTATCAACTGCTGCTTACGCGCAACACAAAATGACAGAGAATATAAATCCGTAATTGCTAAGTTTGACTGAGCAATTCACGTCATTGCCTGAAAAATGCTCCTGTCGTTCGAGCGGTATGGTATACAAGTGCTAATGGTGCGTCACTAACACCTTGAGGACAGACACTATACGCCCGCCACAGACGAACGACAGAAATAGATATGTCCATTGGTTTCTAGCGACAAATTTATATAGCTTCTAAAACAATCAGCCAAAGAAATATATTCATTCATACCCAGTTAATGTAACTTGTTGAATAGCAGTGATAACCATTGAAGGTAACTACTATGGCACTTCAAGAATCTCTTTCTTTTTTCCGGTCTTCAGTAGTTTCTCTGGGGCTGGAGGCATATGGATGCGTCGGACTTTCTTCAGAACCTGTTGTCCTTCCCCTTTCCGTTCTAGTGCTCAGGTCAGACTCTGCAAACCTGCTGAAATCTGCACCTAAACTAATGCAGACCGACAGTGGCTGTGGATGTCACTTTGGGGGCCATGGCGGATCTAACAAGTTTTGCATCTGCCGGAGATGTCTAATGTCTTCAATATCATGGGTTTATTTCTATCCAAGGTACTTGTACTCCGTGTTCGTCAAAATCATTAACTTGAGTGACACTGGGTCAGGATTTTGAACAGCTGCATTAACTTTACCGGACTGTTGGTAGCCAGGCGCCAGTTCAACCTCGCTTATTTAGGTAGCTTAAGTAGCTCCGCCGGCTAAACTCCACCGGCTAAATTCCACAAATGATCATAAGACTTCAATGTCAGCCACCACCGGCTGGAACCGCACGCATGAATTTCCCCGGTCCATAGAAGTTGGTCCCGGTGGGTCTTCAATCTATTCTCTAGAGACATTACTTATTGACGTGGTCCGGGTGCAAGATATTCCAGATGTTCACGCATATCAACCCTAAGGCTAGTTCATTCCGACTTGAAAAAGCACTTACTGGATGTGGTAGCTTTTTGATTTCCGATGCTACCATTTGTCTGCTTTCAACCCAAATTTGAATACATGTATTAACGATAGGTATACTTGAAACTGAACCTGAGCAGAAGGGAAGCAATTTTAGTGCTACAAAAGAAAATGAAAAGCATGACTCATGAATACCGCGGCTCCTGCCTCGTCTCATCAAGACTCCGCAGCGAGATACTCTCCCTATTAACCGACGGTTGCCCCGGATTAGACACGCTCTGGTTCTCCGGCGAAAAGTTCTGACCGAGCGGCCATTTATCTGTCTCTCCAGTCCCACCCTCACCAAGCCGGGAGAATCCATCGCCACCCTTAGCTTTGACATGGCTTGTCGTGTACCTATGGCCTCGATTTTTAGATGAGTGCTTGCTCATCAATTTGCGCGGCAGGGTCCGCACGATCAACGGCCAGATAGAGGGAAGACAGGCTGCGATGATAATGATCGCACCTTCTAAGACGGTCCAGATGCCTAGATTGACCGATGCCCCTGTTCATGGAATTAGTCAAGGCTACTATGTGATATTCGAGAAGGTCTCGTGGAGACGTACATGTTGGGTCAGTGAGGGCATTCTCTTGGAAGAAGATCCTCATGCGCAAGATGCTAGCCACAGTTCCCCTGGATGGAATAATATTTAGCCCATTATCCATTTATGTTGACCCTCAGCAACCACTTACAGTCCTCCTAGCAAGAACACGCCTGTCAAGGCAAGTTTCTGCGTCAGCCGCGTATGCAGCTTCCAGACAAACGGCATGGGCATGATCAGGATCAGAACATCGGTCAAGATATTAGGCGGCGAAACATATCGATAGAACGCCTGCTGGTCGAAACACGATCCACCTTGGATCGTCTTATCCCATGCGTATTGCACGGGTGAACATTGGAATATCGCTGCGAAGAAGACACCGATTCCATGGCCCAGGACAATGAAGCCGACGGCGTAGGCCATGATACGGAATTTGGGCGTGCTGAAAATTCGGACATAGAATAGAAGAATCGAGATCTTTGCTGGCGTCACAGTGAACGGAAAGTCGAGGATTTGATTCGCAACAAGTCCCTAGATATTGGGTAAGCTGGGTCAATGAAACTGAGTCCAGGAAGAAGCGACCTTTTGCAGAGCGACGAGCTTTTCGGGGGTCTGCATAACATACTCGAGATGATATCCTAGCCCAGCTACCTTGAGCACTTCTCGTGGATTAGTTTGGATTCATTTGTTCAGCAATGAAGATACTGCATACAAACTATGTATAAGGCTGATTGTCCAAGACTGGCAATCTATATGCAAACCCATGAGTTAGTAGCTATAAGGAATGTCTATATTAGGGAAAAGGAAATAAGAAAAGAGAGAGAAGGAGAATTGACCAATGCGGGAATGATCAGATAGTCATCGAGGGCGCAGGCGACTCTTTGTACATGGCGAGCATAGAATCGTGCAGCGACTACCACAATCTGAACAATTGCAAAGGCAATCGATACTCCCATCAGGGAGTCGCCGCAGTAAGGGACATCCGAATCGCCTGATGGATTGCTCATCGTCGCTTCATATGCTTGTTCCTGTCCATGGCAGCCGAGGGGCAGGTATTTCCGTCCCTGTGCTGGGCGGACATTTCAGTCTTAAGTAATAGTTAACTCGGACTTTCTAGGTCGAACAAGCTATTGGGGCTCACCTTGCATTTCCATCCATGGCTATTAGTTCATAATATTCATAATTTGTTCGAGGGCCACAAGACGGGTCTGCGCCATGGCCATTGATCGCTATTGCAATCGAAGGATCCGAGCGGAACCCGCGATCTCAAGTTCGGTCCCTGCTAGTGGCATCGACGTTAAATTAATCGGCACCAAAGCTCCACATGGTCCTCCCATGGGTGCTTGGGCCAGCAATCAACAGCGTATCTATGCACAAGACCCAGGCACCTAGGCCTAGAGTGAGACATTCCAAGACGGGCTACTGTCCGTTTGTCGGGGACTCGTGGGTGTGTGTACCCGTATCGGCGAACCTCATTATTATTGTGGCATTGATTTAAAAAATCTCGCGTATGATTTACATAGAATGGCACAGTTCAATATTCCACGTGCGAATCTCCACTATTCCTGTGCCTCTTCTGCTCATCGGCGGGTGGTCGCCAACCCATCCGGTGGTGGAGAGAATCCAATAGTAGATGGACCCCTTTTCTTCAGCAAGCAAGTTAATAACTCCAAGCTCTCTCTAGTTGGCCGTGAAATTTAGTGCATTATTTGCCTCCTGCTTCTTTGAACTTGTCTTTTTCTTTATCCCCTGAGTTGATGTTTCATAATGACTTCTGATCAAACCACGTCAAGCAATATGTCTCTCGAGGATCAGATCGCACAACTCACACAAACAGTACAATCAAACAGAGGGTCCCTTGATGATGCCACCCGCTTCAAGGCCCTCACAGCTGCGCGAGGTCTTCTGGAAGCTCTAGAGTCTCCGCCTGAAACAGTAATCCGTGATGTTGTCTTGGTATGTCAGAGAAGCACTCACATTCTAGCAACTTGCTCAACCGATCCCCTTCCTTGCGTGGCGAAGATAAAACTAATCAAAGGATGACCTGGATAGAATCCCGTTCTGCTTATGGCCCTTCGCATGGGCGTCCAGCTTGGTGTATTCCAGGCCATCCGCGACAACCAAGGTGAGGGAGTAACCACTCAGCAAATTGCGGAAAAGTCCGGGGCAAGTGATATTGTTGTCGGTAGGTCTATTCTCTTTCCTTTAATTATACTTAAAGAGATCTGGGTCACATTCATGGGTCGGACGAGCTATGCGCTGTCCCACACGGACTGATGCCGATCCTTAATCTCAATCAGGATAGACCTCGATCCATCACCATCCAACTCCCACTAAACCAATGTCTGTGCTTCTAACCACATATGGGCTTTCAGGCCAAATCATGAAGCTGCTCTCAGCCATGGGATATGTACTAGAGGAAGGCGTACAGACATTCAAGCCTTCTCCTCTCACTATGGCAATGGCAGATCCCATTCTTGAAGCTACGACCAGAGCATGGTACGTGTCTCTCACCGGCACATATGGATCAGTAAAATCTAGATAGCTTACGCAGTACGACTAACATAGCTTTGACATCGGCAACTACTGCACCACCTATGCTCCGGAGTATTTCCGTCGGAACAACAATCAGTTCCCAACGTCTGCGGAGGACACGCCTTTCCAGCTGGCAAAGAACACTCATCTCAATTATTTCGCCTGGCTGGGCCAGAACCCATCCCTGGCCAAGGACTTCCAGCAATGGATGACTCTCAAGCAGCAGGCCACTACGAACTGGGTGGATTGGTACGATGTCCAAGGTAATATCCTCGACGGATTTCGTAACAAGCCGGAAGAAGTCTTGCTGGTGGATGTCGGCGGTGGTGAAGGTCACTATCTTCACGCTTTCAATGGCAAGTTTCCAGATACTCCAGGCCGGCGCGTTCTACAAGACCTGCCACAGGTTGTCTCGAATATAGGCGACGCTCCCAAGGCAACAGAGTTGATGGCTCATGATTTTTTCAACCCTCAACCAGTTAAAGGTAAGAAAATTGTTTTTAGTGGGAGATCCCTTCATATTTTTCCCTTTTTGGGCCACGCCGCTGATGTTAGAGCAAGGTGCTCGAGCATATTACATGCACTGGATTCTGCATGACTGGCGTGACGAACAAGCCCGCAGCATTTTGAGTAATATTGTTGCCGCCATGGAGCCTGGTTACTCACGCTTGATTATCAACGACCAAATCATTCCAGACCGGGATTGTGACTTTTCTACCGCGTGTATCAGTATCATGATGATGCTTCAGGTCGGCTCTTTCGAGCGTACCGAGAAGCAGTGGCGTGCGCTGCTCACATCAGTCGGTCTGAAAGATATTTCCTTCCACCAACCACTGGGAAGCGGCGAGGGTATTATTGCTGCTACGAAATCATGAGCTACGATGGAATGGATAGCGTCGCTGGTCTTGATTCCGGAGAATTGTTAGATAATTGGGACCAATGATACTATAGTTGGGTTGTATGAAATGGACTGTCTTTAGAGGAGTATCATACGATAATTTGTACATCCCCTGCATTTTCACTGACGAAAGACGTTTAATACAAGGAATCACAGATAGGCAAGAACTGTGTTACTAGAAAATAAAAGCAAAAAGAGTATATGGAGTAAACCACAGAAAATCACGAAGATCAAACAGTCTAAATTTACACTTCTTTCTTCGGGATCTTAGTTCACACCTCACCGAAGAATATTAGCCCACGGCAAAGCATCACAGGTCAATCAATACAATGACAGCCTAGGGAATTAGCACCAGGAAGGCGCATATAGCCCAGCTACCACTCATGGTATTGTACTCGATATTATACACCTAATTCTTGGAAGTATCAAGGTTGAATGTACTCAGCATCAAGTAAACAACCCACGTAAAGAGAGCGGCAAGATAACCATCATGTCCGTCCATTCAGGAGTCATTTTAGCTCATATTCCGCACAACTCGTCATTATTACTTGGTGCATGACCTTGCCGCCCTAGTCTTCACTCAACTGGAGGTTGATGCTGTTATCATTTGTCTAGTGTAACCTATCAAGTTAGAGCTCGGGGACGCCGAAATGTTTTGATGTAGTTCTGTTAGTGGCAAACTTCGACTAGCTGTGGTAGTGACTTTCTATAACAGCTCAGCATTCCGAAGGTTCAGGGCGACCACCGGGGCCAAATCAAAGAACTTAACGGCTCTTTGAGCTCAAAACTAGTACGGGTCGGGTCTTTCAAGGCTGAACAGATGACATTGTAGACTGTATTACATTGTCTAGTGGCCGCACAAGTGAAACGTCGGGGAAAGGCTGAAAGGCTGAATTTAATGTGTTGACATCAACAAAAGCAATCACCTATTTTCCCGCCTCACATGAAGCGGGCTTCATAACAAGAAACCCGAGTGAGCTCACATTATATAGCGCTTTACCCACAGCATGAATTATACAGACGGGGTGAATCTCGAACAGGTTTATTTATAGCTGACTTACTTCACACCATGGCAGGTATTCCTGAGGACCCCGCTGAGTTAGCATCGTGCAACACGACGACTCCACTCAATTTAGACGTGGAGGACGATATCGAGCAGAATCTTGTTGAAATCATCAGATTCATTCGTACCGGAGAGTTACAACAATCAGACCCACGATGTCTTTAACAGCACCTTGGAGCCGCACGTCGAATTCTTCCCAGTAGTTGGGAAATATGCCGATCTACTGTTAGTGCAAGGCTGATACGGTCTACTACCGAATTTTTCGGAAGAGCGGATTCAGTTTACGAAGGCCATAATTCAACAGGGTGAGGTCCAATTACTCAAAATCATGAAATTATTTGCAGATATTTTCTATCGAGGGGTATTGCACCCAGCTTTGGTGATTGCCAGGAGATCCTGGCAAACCCTTCAACTGGACCACAGCGAGCCACAATCTGGAGCTTTCCCATCAGATGTCAAGTCAGTTAAATTTATGTCGTAGTCCTGGAAAAAGCCAAGAAAATAAACCAAAGATGGCAGAACATCGTAAGAAGCTTCATATATATCAATATCTGGAACGGCACTTCACATAGACACCCATTTCGTTGCAAGTTATAATCCTGGATCAGTTAATGACAGATTTATTCTGTTCCCGCTTTCACTTTCTGAGTGCTACACTTGAATTTAATCCCCTTTGAGTGACCAGTATCACCTCTACTAATGGGGCGAATGTTTCCTACTATGGCAATGAATCGAAAGGGTTTAAACTTGAAATAATTTACCAAAGATCCTGTATTTGCCACTCTGAGCATTGAGTACAAAAAACTGGTCTGGTCTTGGAAGAAGTGACCACCTCCCTCCGGAGGATAAGGTAGATTTCACCCAGCTCAATCAAGTTGTCCAAGACATCATACAGATTGCAAGGTTTGTGCAAGCTATTTAGAACTATCTTAAAACTTTTATTTTCCATATATCAAGTCTACTAGATAACTCTAGTTAAAATAAAGAGCTCTTTCCAACATGGAATTATAAGTTTATTAGTTATCTAAGTTACACTCTGACAGGTGGTGAGTATAGACGAGAGTAAAGCCTCTAAGATCGAACTAAACGAAGACAAGTAGATATTCTCTGTTTCACCTGGGCTAGGGGCATTCCCTTCATTGACGATGTTAAGGTGCGAGCTAGTTCAGTCGGGCCTAGTCTTTTGATGCGGACGCATTGAGCCCCAGGCTTCTTGTTAGAAGATATACCTGCCGGTTGCTATTCCAACGGACAAATAAGAACCCGCTCTTTCGGCACTTGCCCCGGTTCTGGCATCTCATATCAATCGATGTATCTTGACGGGGTATGGAGTATAGACTTCACGGCAGACCTCTCCGGATCTAAGGTGACTTGAGCACTTCGACTTCTTCACTCGATGCTTCGACAGAATATATTGCCCCATAAGTTGGTTGAGGGACTCTTCAGTCCGTTTCAAGGTGGAAACCCATATAATAGGCGCAAAGACGAGATTCGGTCTGAATCCTTAAGCCTTAAGGACAAGTCACCAAGAATTACCTACTGTTATCAGCGAAAGTTCGCAAATAGTTAGAATGTGATACTATAGAGAAGCAGCCTTGTGAGCTGCATTCAGCCGAGGGAGGTTATTAGCCCATCCCGTCTTTGACAAGATACCTGGCCCTGGATCTAAACGGAGAGGAAGCCAAATATATAAAATCCGATCTCCTCTCAACGGTTTTAGTCTCCGGTCGACCTCATAACGCGCTTGGGAAACACTGGCTTCCTAATCCTACATCGACAGATCCTAAGGAGACGTTAGGTCTCCTTGTGATCTCAACCACATATCCGGGTGGATATAGAGAGCATGGCTCTTTGCTTCCTACACTGACCAGTTTGGTGGTAGAAAGCTTTGGAATGACGCCGTGACGACCTCAGTTGAATTATTCTAGTAGTAAGAGTATAGCCGAGGGCCGAGATCGGTGTATCAAAGCCATATATCATTTCCGGCTTCAACGTCTTCAGGGAGGAGCGCCAGACAAGAACATTTTTCTACCCATTTCCAAGTACTAATCGGCTCATTTGCCCGTTAGCGTGCGGAATTCCGCCAAAGGGATCCTCAGGCTCCACTTGACCGTGCCCGAGCCCTAAACGTTCACTCGGGATGCTTACATTCCGTCCTCACTTTGCATGGAAGTCCGCTTGTTTCTGAGAGCTACAAGTGATAGTCATTGGCTGGAGATCTGTTATTACAAGTTAAAGATATAGAAACGACACATGGCTGTGGCTGCAGCATAGGAGCAGTTAGTCTCCTATATTAATTGGGTAGGTTGCACTTGATTCACGTCCAATTTCTCTCCATGCAAGTGATGTATAAGTATCAGTGTAAGTCCTTGGCCAAGGACCGCCTTGATCGACTACTCTTGCTCACACTTGTTCACGCCTACTATACCACTTGTCAGGAAATAGCCAGAGAAATGTGTTGGAAATATATATGTGAGGTGCCCAATGTGATGGATCGCCTGCATGGTTCACGAGCAGGAATCGTGCCGAATATCGGATGTCTAGATTACCGATGTTTGCATCTTACATTTGCATAGGAAAGCACGTCCCCATGCCTCTATATAAAATGGCCTGTGTTTTCCATAGTTACAGAAGAGGTTGAGAGTTTGATATTACCCTTCTGGTACCCATACAATATTGGTCACTTATTTCTGTCACCACTACCTATCTTCACGCAAATAGCACTTTATCTACCTCATATACCCCTCAACATGGACAAAATCGCTATCGCAGGCTGGTGAGCTGGAATCGGAAAAGCAATTGCTAATAGTATTGCCGAGCGTGGCACCCACGAAGTTGTCATTCTGAGTCGCAAGGCCAGCGAAGACACAAGGATTGTAGCCGTGGACTACACAGGTATTCCCAAGCTCCGAGTCATACTCGAAGCCGAAAATATCCACACGGTGGTTTCCGCGCTCGCCTTCCAGAACTAAGACAGCGTCAAAGCCCAAATGAACTTGATGGAAGCCGCAGACCAATCCACCTGCACCAGGCGGTTCATGTCAAGTGATTCTGGGGCGTGGTACAAGCGCGAGTATGACTTACTATTTCCTTCACCCTTGCCCCAGACCATTCAATCAAACGACCAAGATGGCAACTAACTGAGATAGAAAGCCATCTTGAGGCCCTACCCCTCTAAGCCGAAAAACTCGATGCCACTGAGCGCCTGGGAAAAAGCAATCTGAAATACACCCTTGTCTTAGACAGTATGTTCATGAACTACTGGTTCGCATAGGTTATTTACGTCTGCATATCAGGCAAATCTTCCCTGCTAGGTTGACCTAGAGAATGACTTCGCCGCCATACCGGGTGACGGGAACACGCCCATGGTCCTGACGCACTCGCAGGACATAGGACGGTTTGTCGCTGAGATGCTAGATTTACCTCGGTGGGAGAAGAGAATATTCCTAATCGGAGATCGGCATTTGCCAAATGAGTTCCTGCGGATTGCGGAGAAAGCGAAGAAGGTGGGATTTGAGAAGCACTATGAGAGGGTTGAGACGCTCAATCGGGGGAGGGTTCTATGCCTCCGGCTTGGTTGCCCGTTCTTCCTCCTGGGATGGATCTAACTGTTATGAAGGCTACGGTTGCTGCAGCGGGTGCGAGGGAAGCTAAGAGGGATATGGATTTGCCTGTGCAGGGATCTTTGAATAGTTCTTTGCAGGAATTGGAGATGCTGAAGGTTCGGGATGCGGTTGAGATTCGGGTCAAGGGGCAAATGGCTGTCTAGTCTCGATTCATCTATATCAGAAGACCTTCGACCACCTTGACCAACTCCAAATGGTTTCTGCCATTGTTTTGTTTGCGTTGAGATTGGGGCTATTCAGGTAGAACAATACCAGCCACGACCTGGGTCTGTCTATCTGATAAACAGATGGCTAACGGCTCCATTTCGCCCCTGTATGCAAAGCAGATAGCCATTCTGCTAGAATGGATTACTTTAATGGCCGCCCAGCAGCTAGATATGATGTATCGGATAGAGAGACCTTGTATTCCGGAAGTAATCGATCGGAAGGTACAAACTAATACCTTAAAGCAAAGGGGGCCGGTCGTTAGTAGGCAAAGTAATCATCCTTTGCCTCAACACAAATATCCATCATCTTATCGACAACGCCAGTACATTTTTAGGCAGTGAATCCTCAACGGTGTAAGAGGCTCTTGACAAGCTCAAGAGCCGTGACAAACCAAGATATAAACTATGTCCGTCTAACAGACAGGTAACTCAGCCTCGTAAAGTCCCCTTTTCTCTGCGGAGGGGCTATATTATATGCAACGTAGTTAATCGCTTTTGTTAGGTGATCCATCCCTATATGACCTGTGAAGCAGCTAGGTTACGGAGTATCTAGATATCGAATATGAATCATATGCTTTCATTCACTCGCCAATCCCTCGAGCAGAGAGTACCACATTTTCCATCGTTAATCATACATGCATCAGGTATACAAAATCTCAATCAAGAGACAATCTCGTGGACAAAAATCGATCATGTACTAATCATCAACGCATTCAAACTCAAGACTCATTATTCGACAATTCTGTCGTGTGGTCATTTCTGTCATTCCAATCATCAAGAAATGCACTGAGAAGCCAAGAAGCGTTCTTCTATCATTATCACGCTGTCAAACATAGCCTCATTGTCAACAAGCGGGTTCAATTTCTGCAAGGTGTATGAATCAAAAGCTCGTGAGCTTCTTAAGCCAATTGAGCTTTCCTCCAGAGCTAGGAGGTGGTTGATCATAACGGTCATGTCTTATACCACGGTCTCGTTCGTAGTCTCCGCTACCGGAGCTGCTTTTGACGCCTCTCTCAGACCTCCGAGCCTCGCGTTTCCTGGCGCGCTCCTCCTCGATTTCCTCATCGTTAAGTCCGGGGTATCTAGCCCGTCTTCTGGCCTTACGGCGTAAATCACGCCGGGCTTCCTCGTCTGATGAGATTGAGTGAGCGTGTTCTCCCGGGCCAGGCGGCATGTCCATCACAGTTGGTACTATTGGCGGTGGCTCGGGGGGGTCGCTTGCTTGGGAATTAACCCAAGATGAGGTTTTATCCTTGCGCTGTCCAGGCATCATTGGTAGAGGTCTCGTCTCATCAGGAGCCCTAGGTCTTCGATGTCTCTGTGGCTCATCTTCGTCTCCAGGACGGTAAGAACGATGCAGTCTTTCTGCGCCGCCACCCTGCATGTAGAATTCTTTGGCCGCTCTATCATCGATACGCGAGTGTCGTTTTCTGGACCTCAGATCGTAGACAGGGTTCTCATGTATTTCCATCTCCCTCTGGCGTCTCCGCTCGCGTCGTTCCGCAGCTTTAGCTTCGCGGATCTCCGCTTCCCTGGCTTCCTGGGCTTCCGCCTCTCTGGCTTTCCGCTCCTCACGGGCACGACGCTCTTCACGAGCAGCCCGGCGGGCCATCTTTTCTTCTCGACGTTGTTGTGCTCTCTCTTCTTCCTCTCGGAGTTGCATTTCCTGCATCTCGCGCTCGCGAGCCCTGTGTCTCTCCCGTCGCCTCGCTCGTCGTTCTTCGGCCTCTTGGAATTCGATATCACGGTGCGGATCGACATCTCCTTGGCGAGAAGACTGTTCACGTTGTGCCCTGCGAGCCGCTCTTCTAACTTCTGGATCTTCTGAAAGTTGAAAATCGATATCCCGGTGAAAATCGACGTCTCCTTGTCGTGAAGCACGTTCGCGTTGTGTCCTGCGCGCCGCTCTTCTAGCCTCTGCATCTTCCGCCTTCATCTCAGGGGCATCCATAGCCATTCCAGCATCGGTAGCGTATCCCTCACGGTCAAGATCAGGCCTCACAGAGCGCCGTCTCCGCTCCTCCCGTCTCTGGCGTCGAGCATCCTCCCTCTCTGGTTCCGTCATGTACCGTGCATCCTCATCACGGTAAGACCTAGACTTTTGACGTTCGGGCATCTCAGGACGGATGTTTCTACGCAATGTTCCGATCAATCCCATCAGACCACCACCAGTTTCTGGCTTCTTCGGGACGGTACTTGACCGCCGCAGGCGTCGCTCCCTTGGAGCCTCCACGAAAGCGATATCATCAGGCCCGGAAACAACCTCGGGGCTTTGCTGATTCTGGTCTGCATCGACCATGACAGCATCTTCTTGGAGGTCCCCTTGCCTTGATCGTGACTAATGGATGAGAAACCGTCAGTTTATGCGCCAAACATCGAGGTATGTTCTAGCTTCAGCGGTTCCCTTACCTTTTTCCTCGACCGTCTATCTGAATGTCGCGACTCCCTAGAGCCAGACTTTGGATCAACGTCGGCATCATCCGCGTGGACCATGACGATGTCTTCGTCGTCCATGGCATACGGATCACGGGGACCTACAATCAACATGTTAGCAAAGATTGACAAAAAAGCGAAGATAAACATAGATAACCCATACTACATCTTTTCCGCGACCCACGCGGTCTCTCACGCCTTGATCCAGATGGATGAGCACCCATCATTCTGGCGGCCTTGTCAGGCATCTCAGGTTGCTCATCCGGCGGCGGGGAAGGAAATCCTGTATCTTCCGTATCCACCGGCGCGCGCCTCGATGTGTGCCTGGAGGGGTCTCCGTGCCTTCTCCCCGACTTTGTTCTGGATGGCGGAGGGGCTGCCCCGAAAATAAAGTCGGAGAAGCCCGCAGCCCTATCGTGTGTACCTTCTCGATGCCTATCTTTCTCAGGGGCCAGCGACCTCTCTGCCTCATTCTCTGGCTCCCTTGGCCTCGAATGTCTAGTCGACTTTGACCTTACCACTCCTGAAGGGGACTGCTCCCTTCTGCTATGCTTATCTTCCCTATGGCTTGACCTCTTTGGTGGGGGCGCAGTACCCCACATAGCCCAAGATGTGGATCCGGGCGCACGCTCAACGCGCGAACGCTCTCTCCTTGACCGTTCTGGCGCAACTGGTTCAGGTGGTGGTGTCGGAGGTCCAGCAGCGTCTCCCTTAGGAGGATCCGTCACCACGACATCTGCCGGGGGTGGTGGAGGTTCTGCAGCAGGGCCGGACCTTTTGCTTTTCCTGATCTTCTTCATCGGTTTCTCAGGCTCTGGAGCAGGGCGCTCAGCGGGCTCTGGCGCTGGCTCGGGCTCGGTTTCGGGCACATCGACAGTAATAGGTTCCGGTTCCGGTTCAGGAGCAGCTTGTTCTGGTTCAGGGTCGAGCGCTCGGACTGGTTCTGGTACAGGTTGAGATTCAACAGCCTTCACCTTTTTCTTTTTCTTCTTTTCGATCTTTGGTTGAAGTACCGGCTCAGGCTCAGGGATTGATTCAGGCGCAACCTCTTCCGGTGGTACAGGTTCTAGTTCTGGTTCTGGCTCGGCTGGCGGTTCTGGAGCTGGGGGTTCTGGAGCAGCGGGCAGGGGCTCGGGTTCAACGGCCTTTGCGTTCTTCTTGTCTTTCTTTTTAGACTTCTTTAACAATGGCAAAGGTTCGGGTTCGGGTTCGGGTAGCTTTATCGGTTCGGGCTCAGGTTGAGGCTCGGACTCAGGCTCAAACTGGACAGCAGGCTCGGGCTCGGGCGCAGGAGGCGGTATTTCAAAATCGTCGTCAAAAGCGTCAGGAAAGCTACCCGGCACAGTGTCACGTAGTATCTTCCTTTCTTTGGCTGGTTCGGGCTCGGGCTCAAGCTCCTGTGATGGTTCCGGTATCTCCGCTACGGGCGGTGGTATTTCCTTTGCTTTGATTTTTTCTGCAGACTTTCCCTTGAGCTTTTCTTTCTTCTTCTCCTCAAGGGCTTTGATGCGCTCTGCGACAGAGCTTTTGGACGATGACTTGGTCTTGGTGGTGACAACAGGTGTCTTTGTTGGCGGCGCGGCTGACGGCTGGGGTTCTGCGACAGGCGCGTCAACCGCGTCAGCCGCTCCAGCCTCTCCCGGTGCTTCGCCTACGTCAACAAGCAGATCATCCAGAGGAAGCGGGGGAGCTCGTATTTCCTCGATCGATTTTGGCTTTTCTGCTGACCTCTTTTTCGTGGCCTTAGGCATCCCCATAGCAGCTGCTCCGAGGCTTGACCAAAACCCTCTAGAAGGTTTAGAAAGGGTTTCGTCCGTACTAAGTCCTTTCTTTTTGGATGGCCTCGTGCTGAATTCATCCCAAAGAGGCTCTTCTGGTATACTGTCAAATCCATCGGGCTCGGGCGACAGTCCCAGAGAAGGGGGTGTCGGCGCTGGCGGTGGAGGTTCCCTGCTTTTCTTAGACCTCTTCTTGTCCTTTGGAGCCCAAATTCCCCAGCTGTCGTCGATGGGCTCTTCCGTGACTTGCTCAGGAATTATTTCTGGCTCCGGGGCTTGTTCCGGGACTGCCTCTGGAATTGATTCTGGAATCGGTTCTGGAACAGGTTCCTGAGCTGGCTCCGGCTCGGGTTCTCGTGTAGGTTCTTCGGCGACAGGCACCCCTCTTGGCGGCCAGTCAAAGTCCTTACCAGGGATAGGTAAGCCTTTCTTAATGAGAGACTTTTCTCGCTTCTTTCGATCCTTCGATGAGAGGTTATCCCAATTATTATAAAGCGGGTCGTTTGGTAGTTCAGGAGCCTTTGGTTCAGGTTCAGGTTCAGGTTCAGGTTCGGGTTCGGGTTGAGGCTCGGGCTCTTCGGGAGCAGGTTCGGGAATGGGTTCCGGTTCTGGTTCAGCTTCCACCACAGGTTCTGGCTCAGGATCATGTACAGGCTTCACTGCAGGCTCCGGCGGCGGAGGTGGTGGCCAGTCAAAATCCTTACCAGGGATCGGTAACCCTTTCTTTATCAAAGATTTTTCTCGCTTCTTTTTGTCCTTAGGTGGAAGGTCATCCCAATTGTTGTAGAGCGGATCGTCTGGCAGCTCAGGAGTCTTTGGTTCCGACTCCAGTCCAGGTTGAGGTTCGGGCTCTTCAGGAGCAGGTTCAGGAATGGGTTCCCGTTCTGGTTCAGCTTCCACCACCGGTTCTGGTTCTGGGGCTGGCACCTTGGCTGCAGGCTCTGGTGATGGTGGTGGTGGCCAGTCGAAATCCTTACCAGGGATCGGTAACCCTTTCTTTATCAATGATTTCTCTCGTTTCTTCTTGTCTTTAGATAAGAGAGTGTCCCAGTTATTATAGAGTGGATCATCTGGCAGCTCAGGAGCCTTCTGTTCAGGTTCCGGCTCGGGCTCGGGCTCGATCTCAGGTTGGGGTTCGGGTTCAACTACTGGTTCCGGTTCCGGTTCCGGTTCAGGCTCGGGCTGCGGCTGTGGCTCTGGCTCTGGTTCTGGCGATGGCTCCTCGACTGCAGGCTCTGGTGATAGAGGTGGTGGCCACTCAAAATCCTTACCTGGAATTGGAAGACCTTTCTTCATCAGTGATTTCTCTCGTTTCTTCTTGTCTTTAGATGAGAGAGTATCCCAGTTATTATAGAGCGGGTCTTCAGGCAGTTGAGGCGCCTTCTGTTCAGGCTCCGGCTCAGGTTCGATTACCGGCTCTGGTTCTGGTTCTGGCTGTTGTTCCGGTTCGGACTCTGGTTCTGGTTTCGGCTCTGGTTCAGGCACTGGCTCCTCAACTGCAGGTGCTGGCAGTGGTGGTGGCCACTCAAAATCCCTACCAGGAATTGGGAGGCCTTTCTTGATCAGTGACTTTTCACGCTTTTTACGATCCTTAGAAGAAAGATCATCCCAGTTGTTGTAAAGCGGATCATCTGGAAGTTTAGCTTCAGATACAGGTTCTGGTTCAGGCTCTGCCTCGGGTTCAGGCTCAGGTACTGGCTCAGGTTCTGGTTCAGGCACTGGCTCTGGTTCTGGTTCTGATACCTCCTCTCTCTCTGGTTCGGGCTGAGGTTCGGGCTCGGGATCCTGGACAGCCTCCTCTACTGGTACGACTGGTGGCCACTCGAAGTCCTTGCCCGGTATTGGTAAACCTTTCTTGATAAGAGACTTTTCCCGCTTCTTTCGGTCTTTAGACGAAAGAGTGTCCCAATTGTTGTATAGTGGGTCATCTGGTAGTTTGGGTTCTGGTGTAGGTTCCGGTTCAAGAAGCTCGGGCTCGGGCTCAGGCTCTTTACCACCCTTCTTTTTATTCTCCTTTGTGGCGGCATTCCAGCCCCCCCAATCGTCCTCCTCTTTCTTCTCCGGGAGTGGTTCTGGAGCTACTGGGGTCTCCCCCGCAGGTGCAGACTTCTCAGCTTTCTTTTTCTTGTCTTTCTTCGTAGTCGCCATGTCCCAGCCCCAATCATCGTCATCGGCCATTTCTAGAGGCGCGGGCTCGGACGTCTTCTTACTGCTCATGAAGTTCCAGTCATCCTTCTTTGGCTCCGCGCTGAAGTCGCCGCTACTAGGCGCTGGAGGACCTCCGAAACCGAAACCAAAACCGACCGAGTTACTCAAAGGATCGACCGCAGGGGTGAAATCCCACGGGTTTCCATTCTGTGGCTTGTCGTTGTTCATGCCACCCATGGAGCCCATTGAGTCGAGACCCCATTTATTACCACCAGTATTCCAACCTTTGTCCCATCCGCCAAAAGTTGAGCTGGTACCAGCAGATTTGCCTCCGAACGGGTCCAGGCTCAGATTCGGTTGAGGTGCACCGTCTCCTAAGCTAATATCTTGAAAAGAATTCGATGGTGGGCTGGTATCAATCAAAGTGTCACCCTGTAGAAAAGTTAATAAGAATGGAGGGGAAAGCCGCACGGTAGGAATTGCGGGGAAGCCGTACCTTGCTCTTCTTTTTATTCTTCTTATTATTGACGGACGCAAACCCAGTCCATGAATCGTCGCCGTGACCATTACCATCATCTGCCCAGCTTAGATCGTTGTTATTGGCACCAGCCGCCGCTTCTTCTGCAGCTTTCTTCTCCTCTTCCTCCTTGGCTAGTCGCTCCTCTTCCTCGTTCTTTCTCATCTCTTCCTCTTCGTCCTTCTTCTTCTTCTTGTTCTTTTTCTTACTGCTGGTTGTGTCCCACGCACCCCAGTCATCGTCTCCACCATCGCCGCCCTCATCCCCACCACCTCCGTCACCACCGTTGTCCCCATTACCATCTCCTGACCCGCCGGCATCACCCCCGCTCTGGTCCTCCTCGGGGGGAGGGTTCTTATCACCGTCGTCGTTCGGTGGTAGCGAGCTCTGCTGCTGTGGCGCTGGTTTTGCCTTATTGTTGTTGTTTTTATTCTTCTTTTTTGCGTGTTCCCGAATGCCAATCGAATCATCAAAATTGAGGGGGTGGGATGAAGTTCTCGTCGTCGCCTCTTTCGTTACTTTCTCTGGCGCGGAATCATGAGTGAAATCCTTTTGTTTTGCCAATGGCGCGAGTGTAGAGTATTCTGGAGGAAGGTCGTTGATGGCATCGTCATAGGATGGAGGGGGGTGGCCGTAGGGCTGCGGGCCTGCCATATATAGCTTTGTTTCGAGAGCTAGAACTGCTTTGTAGGATCGCACAATCTGCCCGACTGTTCTTAGTTCTTCACGATACGTATCCTTTTTTCGAGAGTGCAGGAATGCCGTGTGGCTAAGGTCGAGTCCATGATGACGAACTATGCGCATACTTTCCATACTGCGGAGAAGCACCGGATATTTGGTCGACTCGACTATGCGAGGCGCATGGATATCGATACCTATAGGTTCCAATGAATTGAGACTGTAGGTTATTCGTGTAATTATCCCAGGTCCTAGGTTAGATCGTTGGGGCTGTAGTGACAAGACAAATTGAGAAAGGAACTTAAGGGAAAAAGAAGAGAACGAGAAAAACCAAAAACCAAGAAGGACAGGAGGAACCTCAGGAAGAAAATAACTCCTAGTACCAAAGCTGTTCACAGGATACGAAAGTAAATGCGATCAATATACCCAGCTAATAACCAAGTAGGTTTGCGACAGAAGTTGTATATTCAAAGAGCATGCGGCTTTAGATGAGTTTGAGACGCAAAATACGCTGAATGCGAACGTGAAATGAAAACTTCAACAGCAGGGAGGAACAGGGATAGAAAAAGAGGTCATAGAGCTCATGACCATGGGGCGGTGGGAGGGAGGAGGAAAGAAGAGCAATGCTGCTGAAGATCAGTCCCCTAGATAGCTAATGGGATTGGAGGGTTCGGTATGCGATGAGCACAGCTAGGAATGTGAGCTAGTTTGGTACACATATCAGCCAAAGTCAGTGGTTGCGCAAAGAGTAGGTTCCAGACGGACGGAAAGAGGAAAATTTTTCATCAAATTTTAGACTTTCTTACCTTGGAAATCGATAATAGAAAATAAAAAATGAAAATGAAAATTTAAAACAGTTATGTGCTGCGTGTTGATCTGCGTGGTACAAGAAAATTGTATGCGGTACTATCTTTGGTCCCCCGACGGGTCAAAGTAGTAAAACGGTGGCTGGGCGTGTGAACCAACCAGACTGAGTAAATGTGGTTAGAACGTGGTCTCTAACTAGAATTGGCGCATTAACGTTAGCAATTATTTTCAGTCATTAACCACCCCAATTGCACAGGAGCAATAGGAGAGAATGCAAAGGTGAGGAGTCACGCAGGCACAAGCCACTTACACACGATGGGATTACACCCAGAGACCGGGGACGTGAGCCGGTGGTCCTATCGATAAAGACTCCACCCCTCCTTCTCGGCGAGTTATGCGCACCGGTGTGAGACGAACAGCAAATGAAGATAGAAGCACTGACACTCGGGAGCGATCTAGATTAGATATATATGTTTCGTTATGCCTTAATGGTTGATAAGATCTGTGAGTTAGCAGATCAAGTCATTCTCATTGCATTGTACTTACATATACCTTCGGATAGAGCGTTTGTTGTCCCATTTAAAGTGGGGTCTCCAAGGGAACAACACAATCAGGTCCCTAGTGTGCCGGTCCAATGAAGCTAAAAGTAAAAGTATGTTTGGTTCCGTGGTTCACCTCGAGGTTTGTAGTAGTGATGTATTCGTTGGGTAAGTATAGAAGAACATCCTGTGAGTGAGAACAACCCAATGGCAGGTGATTGGTCACGTTCACTCTGTGTGCCTGGTAGACTGAAGAAGTGAAGAAGTGCGCATATTCATATCAACAATAAAGAGAAAGAAACTGTAGCATTGAGACTAAAGTCACTAACTACCTTACTAACCTAACTACAGTTTTTTTCTAGTTATATTCTTTATGTGGTTGACTCAGGCCACGAGGCAACAACGTCCAAGCTCCAACAATCAAATCAAATAATGATAATTATCACCCATGAGTGAAACAACCAACTGCACGATAATGGGGACAAAAATTCTTCGGGCAGCAGGATACCAATTTCATACCGTCTTCAAAATTCCGCGAGAGCCTCGGGTAACATGATGCAGGACCTGAGCATGGAATTGATTCTACCGCTATCGATGTTCTTCACCGCATCGAAGGCGAAGATCTGCCCTGAGCCTATGAGAGCCCTCCTTCACGAATCACGATGGAGTCATTCCCCCATTTTCATCTTACGTCTCCCCGTGGCCATTCCTCTTATGAGAATTGCCGGTTCTAAGGCCCATCTTTGCTTCTTTTAGCCTTGACAGTTGTCAGCCTCTGCTGCAGGCTATCGCGCTTTGCCATGGAGCCCGTACCGCAATAACAATACAAAGTTTATCGGATACAAAGTGAAAATCCCATAATAGAGAGCTTACCGTATGGGTGAATTGATGCCTTAGTCCTGGCGGTAGGCGCTGAATTACCGCAAATGGACATTGTGTCCGTATTCGGGAAAGTGGTTTCCTCCATGTGTTGCCCTCACTCATGCTGCTGCTGCAAGTGACTCACGGACATAATGGGTATTATGCATCCAACTACTAGTATATTACGCAATACATGCAGTTGCTCTTATGACTCACTGTATCTGCCTGCCAAAGGCCTTGTTTGAAACAAATTACTCGAGACCACCCACTTCCCTATTTAGTGGGAAGGTGGGGTACAAAACATGGAACGACCATTATATATCCCCCTCAAGTATACCCAATTGCAGCCCCAACAATGCATTACCACCAAAATTGCTCCTTATCGTAATCCTAGGCCATCTAGACCCAATACGGACCGAAGATAGTTCCTGCTTGAATACCGGGACTAAAGACTATTATGTCTAATGCAGTTATGCCGTCTGCTGCAGTGGTCCGTCGTAGGTGATAATGTTGTGCGACGGAATATCCGAATGACAGATGCAAGTGACTAGGAACTGTTCAATGTTTCGTCTGCCACTGCATATGCAGGATTTGGTTCAGCACCAGGAACAGTCTCATCTGTACAACATGGTCGTGTCTTCACAATTACATTGGCCATTGAGCTACTCAACCAATATCCCGTCATGGGCTTGGCCGAATGACGTTTGGGAGATGGTCCTTGATCTGAATGTATACGACTCGAGAATCGGCCTGCGATTCGCGGTATGATGACATTGATTGGAACAATTATTTCCGAAATATCAGGACTGGCTTACAATACAAGCAATCAATTGACTGAAATGAACCACAAAACACCAGGGACCAAATCAAACGGTATAAGAATGGTAGAAGAAAGGCACAACGAGCGGGTACTTGTAATGCGTGAGGAAAAGAACTCATTACAATTGCCTACTCCAACACAAAGATAAATAGGCGCTATTGCTTGCATCAAGTCGAAGCCTACAAGGTCCACCTTCATAGACCCTTAATTTTTGGGAGAACTAGGTGGCTCTTCGCCATACACCTCTTGGTATTGGTCGTGATACCGTTTTTGGTCCGCCAGTTGGAGTTCCCGGTATTTCTGGACATTGTTAGTTTCACTCCATAAGCAGATCGTGTTTCCAGGAGAGCGGTAACAATACCTCTTTCTCAGACTCCGTCATGCCTTTCCATTCCTGTGTGACCCGGGCGCTGATGTCTGTGATAGCCATGTGTTTGAAGTCGCCCTGCTCAAGTCGTTCCTTGTAAAAGATGACATAAGCTGTGAGAGGACGCTTGACTAGCCGATCGTCGCGGATAAGGGGGTATCGCTTTTTGGTGAGCTTGGAGAGCCTGGTTCGGGCAGCATTAGCCTCTTTGATCTCGAGCGGCGTATGTCTGCGAAGCCATTGGTCGTATTGGGCGGCGTTAGCTTCTTTATTGGATTTTGAAAGGTTGTTAAGCGACTATCGTGTTTAGTTAGTGACTGTGACATCAATACAAGTACACTAGGAAGGTGAGTCGAACCTCTTCCTCCTCCGCACTCAACGACTTGGCAAGTTCGGCGGCAGCTTTAAACGCATCTACCTGCTTTTCGTGGGCTTTCTGTGCTTCTGGCAGCTTGCTCATAACAGCCAAGTTCCAGAACCGATCCGGAAGCCTCGCCGGCTCCTGCAGCGCAGCTCTCTTGAGTCCCTTGATATGCTCTTTGGATTCCCGCGCCTTCTTCGCCTCTTTCTGCTTCTCGGTCAATGGCTTTCTTCCCCTCGGCTTCGGCGCCGAGCTGTTCGTAGGTTTTTTCGTCGGCTTCTTGGTTTTCTTTTCTGCTGTGGTAGATTTCGTGCGCTTTGCCTTCTCTCCCTTGCTATCGCCTGCAGTCGCATAAGACTTAACTAGATATTGTGACACTATGCCGGGTGATGGGAGGGTTCTGGAAATCAGACGCAAAGATTGACTGCGCGAAGCCAGGCAGATGCGTCTGATATGGCTCTGCGTGACAGCTATGCGAATAGGACGAGCAAAAGCATCGCTGAGATGTAGGCTGCGAAAGACGCCCACTCCGCGCTGAGCTAGGTTCATCAAACGCATGGTCCAAAACAAAGAGAAGCCACCTATAGCTCTGTATATGAATTGGACAATGGAGTACCTGAGGTGGTTGAATCTGTGAGACAAAGACGACAAGGGACTCTGATTCGTAAAGTAAGAGCTTCTATTTACTAGCAGTAGGGAGCTTGGCCGCAGGAGCTCTAAAACGAATCCGGGAGGTTGGGGTCGCGTCACTGGCCGTTTGGGGTAAGCTGAAACGGGAAGGTATACACACGTGATCGTAATTGATGCGCGCTATCACTCTCACGTGACTGATATGATGGAGCCTTGGGTTGAGGATAAGGTACAACTGAAAAAAGAGACAGACTGGAGAACCGCATCTCCGCATCCTCGGAAGCCCCCAATTTTCGCCACCATCCTTTAACTCGACTCTTACTGATTATATGCCAACAGAGCTTCAACTTTAATGGAAGGGTAATACTTGCTCTGACCTCTTCTCCACGTACTCGAATTCCTTTGAGCTCTAGTAATACTCACTCATCGCTGGCCTGCAACAATGGCTCGCCACGGGGATACTCGCTCACCATCACCTGTAGGCAGCACATATTCTTCATCCAGACGGAGCCGCAGAGATGATGATCGCTATGAAAGGAGTAGGAGAGACGATGGACAGAGTTACCGAAGATCTCGCAGTCCTGAGGTATGGTACTTCGTTGTGCAAAGTCTATCTATAACTATTCTAACACTCATCTACTTTCAGAAGCGATACCGTGACCGTGACCGTGACTCATATCGCAGGCGTGACCGCTCGATAGACAGACGTGCCGATTACCGCGAAGAAGATACGTATAGACCAAGTCGAAGGGATCGTTCCCGCGATCGCCGCCGGTCCAGAGATAGAGATGATGATCGCGATTACCGTCGCAGAAGTCGCGATAGAGATTATCGAAGCAGGCGAGATGACTCCCGCGACAGGGTTCGGAGACGGACAGATGATTCTGCTGACTTGAAGCACAAGTCTAGACGGGATGACAGTCGGGAGCGGGCCAGAGATCCCGCTCCCAAATCTCGAGACGTAAGCTTAATACCGCTTCTTTCATCTAGGTCTTTTACCGGATGCTTACCGACTGTATGGATTATAGATATCGAAACCATCCACGCCAGCCGCCGCTGCCGCTCCTACGGAAGACGAAAAGAGAGCTGAAAGATTAGCCAAGCTCGAGGCATGGAAGCAAAAACAAGCCGCGGAGAAGGAACGCAAACAGCGAGAAGCCGCCACAGCTGGTGGCGCAAGGAGTATTTTGGAAGAAATCGATAGAAAGTCGGGTGTATCACCAGCTGTTGGTTCTCCCCAGTCTCCTGCGACGCCTGCCACCGCGCATACCGGAAAATTCGACCCAAAAGCAATTGCGAAGAATGCCGTACCGACACCAGCTGTAAAATCTGTGTTGGGAGATGATATTGCTGTTCCGCCCTCCGCTAAGACATCCGCTGCCTTCCCTTCTACAAAGACTCAGGTTCAAGCTAACAAACCTTCTGCCGCTACAAGCAAAGCCTCATGTACGTCTCATACTTTGGCTCTATCCAACTCGAACCATGCTAACACTATATTTACAGCTCTGAAAGCAAAGGGAAATGTTGGTAGTTTCGGTCTGGGCGCGAAACAGGCCGCAGATACCGAGAAAGCATCAGCGACAAAAACTCTAGGTTTTGGCGAAGAGGAATCGACACGGCGAAAGCTGGAGAGACTGCCGACCCCTCCATTGGATGAGGCCCAAGATGCTAATAAAGCCGCGGATGTGACTGCAGAAGATGAAGAAGAAGATGACGATGTCGGCGACGTTGATATGCAAGATGGTGGTAACGAGGAGGCAAGTGCGGCTGCAGCGCGAGCCGCTGCCGAAAGGCGAGAAGAACGACTGCAAAACGAGTCCCGTGTCTCCCAACCTAATGGAGACGTTCAGATGCCCGATGCATCGAACCAACAAATGGATGATAAGATGGAAGTCGACGCACAAGAGGAGGATGTCGATCCCCTCGACGTCTTCATGTCTGAATTAGCAGAGTCTGCTCCTCCGAAGAAAGCATTCGGCAACAAGTTCTCGAAATCAAAAGAACAACCGCCTGAGGCTATCTTTGGCGATGAGAATGATATGGACATGACCGCTGTTGGTGATGGAGATGCAGATGACTTCCTTGCCATTGCCAATAAAGCCAAGAAGAAGAAGGATATCCCAGCTATTGATCACGCAAAGGTAGAATATGAACCTTTCCGGAAGAAGTTCTACCACGAGCCTTCCGATTTGGCAGCACTGTCGGAGGAAGAGGCTGTTAGTTTGCGATTGGAGCTTGACGGCATCAAGATCCGTGGTGTAGATGTCCCGCGGCCAGTGCAAAAATGGTCCCAGTGCGGTCTGGGCGTGCAGACCCTGGACGTGATTGATAGGCTCGGTTATACAGCGCCTACCTCGATCCAATCGCAGGCTATCCCCGCGATCATGTCCGGCCGTGATGTGATCGGTGTAGCGAAGACTGGCTCTGGTAAAACCGTCGCGTTTTTGATTCCTATGTTCCGGCATATCAAAGACCAAAGGCCGTTGGAGAATATGGAGGGACCTGTTAGCCTAATCATGACACCTACCCGTGAACTGGCAACACAAATTCACAAAGATTGTAAACCATTCTTGAAAGCTCTGAACCTTCGTGCCGTTTGCGCTTATGGCGGTGCTCCTATTAAAGATCAAATCGCCGATTTGAAGCGTGGTGCTGAGATCATTGTTTGCACACCTGGGCGTATGATTGATCTACTCGCAGCGAATGGCGGTAGAGTCACGAACTTACGTAGGGTCACCTATGTCGTTCTGGATGAAGCTGATCGCATGTTCGATATGGGATTTGAACCGCAGGTTATGAAGATCCTGGCTAACGTGCGGCCTGACAAGCAGACCGTACTGTTTTCTGCCACCTTCCCTCGAAATATGGAGGCGTTGGCTCGCAAGACTCTGACAAAGCCCGTTGAAATTGTGGTAGGCGGTAGGAGCGTTGTTGCGCCAGAGATCACACAAATCGTGGAAGTACGGGACGAAGACAAGAAGTTTGTCCGGCTTCTTGAGATTCTCGGCAACCTTTACTCCAGCGATGAAAATGAGGACGCGCGAGCGTTGATTTTCGTTGAACGTCAGGAAGGTGCTGATGCACTTCTTCGTGAGCTGATGCGCAAGGGTTATCCTTGCATGTCAATCCACGGTGGCAAGGACCAGATTGACCGTGACTCTACCATCGAAGATTTCAAAGCCGGTATTTTCCCCGTTCTAATTGCTACCTCTGTCGCTGCGCGTGGTTTGGACGTGAAACAACTCAAACTCGTCGTGAATTATGATGCGCCGAACCATCTAGAGGACTATGTACACCGTGCCGGACGTACTGGGCGAGCTGGTAATACTGGCACAGCCGTTACGTTCCTGACAGAAGACCAGGAACGGTATTCCGTTGACATTGCCAAGGCCCTGAAGCAGAGTGGACAGAAAGTGCCGGAGGCGGTGCAGAAGATGGTCGACTCCTTCCTAGAGAAGGTGAAAGCGGGCAAGGAGAAGGCCAGTGCATCTGGATTTGGTGGCAAAGGTCTGGAGCGTCTCGATCAGGAACGAGATGCTGCTCGTATGCGGGAGCGCAAGACGTACAAGACTGGTGAGGAAGGCGAAGAGGAAGAAGAAAAGGAGGAAAAGAATGAGCAGGCCGAAGAACGGTTCAACAAGGCGCTCTCCTCGGTTCAATCCGCTGCCGCACAACCCTTACCCGGTGTTCCTAAGGGCATTGATCTTGATGGCAAGATCACCGTGCACAAAACCGAGAAGGACCCCAACGCTGCGAAGAACGCATTGGACAAGGTGGGCTCAGCTGTTGCTGATATCCACGCACGTCTGAGCCGTGCTGGTGTAATGAGGTCTGGAGTGCCTATCGATAATCGCGGGCCTGATGCCGGAGCTTTCCATGCTACGCTTGAGATCAACGATTTCCCTCGTAAGTTCACTTCTCTGCTATTGACCTTTCCATTCTGCATCTCTGGATCGTCTACTAACGTGATCTTCTCAAACAGAGAAAGCTCGGTGGGCCGTCACCAACCGAACCAATGTGGCCAAGATCCTCGAAGCCTCCGGCACATCCATTACTACCAAAGGCAGCTTCTATGCAACTGGCAAAGAACCGGGCCCTGGGGAGAATCCCAAGCTGTATATTCTTGTTGAAGGCGAAACGGAGTTGTCCGTGACGAACGCCATGCGTGAGTTGATGCGGTTACTGAAGGAGGGAACCATCGCCGCTGCCGATAGTGATGCGAGGGCCCCTGTTGGAGGACGTTATAATGTGGTTTAGACATTGGCATTTACGTATAGCTAGCTGTATCATAGTCCGAACATACAGAATCTTATCTTTACTAAAAGAATCACATGCGCTCTTCCATACTCAGTTATCATGTTTCCAATTCTTGAACAGGTACAGAGTCTGTGTATCAGTTCCCACGATCAAGTCAAACGAACGCTAAAACTTCACACGATAGTCAACCCAAATGCCCACTAACGACCAAACTCCGAAACGAAGCTACAAGCAAAACAGAAAAAAAATAATAAATAAAAAAAAATAACACCCCCCACCGTAGGCTGCCCGTGCACAACTAACCTCCTCTAACCGCGTAATATATACAGACGCCTTACTCCCACCTCCTAGCCGTGGCAGCATCATCCGCATCTCTCGCCGCCCTCTCATGCCGACTCGCCTCATTCAACGTCTGCGCCTGCGTCTGGGCCCTCTGCGCTTCCAACTTCGACCCTAGATTGCCCTTCTTTTTCTTTTTCCTGGCCGCAGCAGCCTCAGCCCGTTCCTACACATTCCTTGAGTTAGCCAACAGATATAATATATATACATATCTTTGAGAAGGTAAAATGTAAAAGGAAAGAATCTCACCAGCGCAGCAATGGCCGCATTCGCCTGTGCATCAGCCGGACCAGCGCCGCCCCCTGGTGCTCCCCCGCCACCAAGGGTTCTCCCCTTCGTAGCGTCTACGGGGACCTGGGCGCGCTGATTAGACGTGCTTTGTTTGGCGGGTGTCGGTTTGTTTTTTGGAGAGTCACTGGCGCCGCCTCCGCGTTGGCCTTTGGAGCAGGAGCAGCAGTTGCCCATTCTTGATACTGTGGCTTTGGCTTTGGGTCTGGGCTTGGTCGGGTGGTGCAGGTGTGCGGCGGAGTGGAGTGGAGCGGGAGGATGGATGGATTGGGATCAGTGATCGGCCATGCAGGGACAGTGGGGATTGAATATGATTGATCACCCGGTAGATAGAGGTCGGGCGGATTTTGACCGAGGGTTAAATGGGTAGTTTTGGTGGTGGGGTATTGCGTTCGAGGGATTGAGATTAAATTGATACGAGAGTATAGTAACGTCGTAGCCTACGGGGTTCGATGACGATCTTGGGGACGGGGCGGTGGATGCACGTGGTTTGCGTCCCGCATGTACCAGTGGTGCTGACGCATATGAGGTCCGTTTTATTATGGTTGATGATATCAAGTAAGGACATTATGTGGAAAATGTTCCGATTTTGGATTGTTTATGGTGATATGTCTGTCTTTTCTTTCTTTCTCTGCCAGTATGGCTTAGAAATGCCATACATTCCTAAATTGTGTACATAATTGAGGAGGTTCATTCTTCCTTCTGTCTGCGTTGGTCCATGGTTACCATATACGGAGACTCTCGAGGCCAGTGACGAAAGTGTCCCCTGATAAAGAGAGAGCCTGATTTGACAGGCGGGCATAGGAGCCTTGACTTTTTTTCCTTTTCATAAAGAAGTTTCAAGCCACTCCACCAAGATTGACTGAATGAGGAGTCTCAACAACTTTCAATCAACAATAAAACCTGGAAACTGAGGCCATCTCTTTTAAATGATGCCTGGAAAACTTGGCCCTCAAGAGAAACTCCGAAATCTCCGTCCGCTCATTGGTGAATAGCGGCGCGGGTAAAGGACCGCCTTAACCCGCAAGGTCCTCACTGAGGGACATTGGAATTTCTCGCAAGGTCCCCATCCACTCTTTGTCCCCGTACCTTTACTAGCAAGTATTTTGTGACGGAAAGTTATGTGTGATGGAATCACCACAAAGCGAATCATAATCCTATTTCCGACGCTCGCTTCATTTTATACACCTAAACGCTCCCAAGGTCCTCATCACCTCTGGTCCCTCATGCCCCAGGCGGTCAAACCTTTTCGTTCCCAATTGCCCCAGGCGATCGTGACGCACTGTGCATGGCTGGTTAGTCCTGGTTGACACTATCGGCTATATCCTGCGCTTTCTGCACTGACGAAATTGCGGACCTTCTTATTGGTATGTACGGTGTCTGTCTTGCCTCGATCGCGTGGTGGCAAGCGATGTGGGCTAACGCTTGCGAAGTTCTAGAGTTGTCTAGGGCAAAGACCCCCATACGGCCGCGTGATCCCCGCTTCACTCTCTTATTGACTCTGTCCCTCTCGCTCGCTGCGTGCTGCGTTTAGCCTTCTTGAAATCTGTTCCTGGACTAAACAGAACGGTCGAATCTCTCTCGGGTATCTCAACAGACTGTCCCGACGTCGAGTGACGTCGATTGGTTGCGCCCGCACACCATGGCTTCTCACACTCAAAAGGATGATCACTGCCTCGAGTGTCAGTGGGAGTCCTTCCATATAGGTGGAAAAGAGTCGGAAAACCAGCCGGATGCTCCTGCGCCATCTCAATGGGATTGCCCCAGCGAGGAACACCACTCCTCGCTCGATCACTGCCATGTCGATGACGCCTGCTGTGAAATGGATGACTGCTCCATCACCTGCCCTTCAGTTTGCGATGGGTTTGTGGAGTGCGAGGACACTGTATGCACCGACACGCATTGCAATGACTCCTGTGATGAGACGGGTTGCAAAAGTGCCGAGCCCCTCTGCTTTGATGCGCATTGCTTTGGTGACGATAGTCACGATGGAGGTATTGCAGACCATACTCTGGAGTCACTCTTAGGGCTCAGTGGCCCCCTCAACCTGAATTCCCATGAACTATTTCCACCGTGCTCCGTGGAGCAGTCGCAAGGAGAGCATTTATCTAAACCAGCTGGCAACGTTGCCGCAGATATGATGGGGGCTCCGCCTTCTATGGAGTCCCTCTTCCCCCCACACCCGACCCCAGTCGCCCATTGCAATACTGTCGACTACCCTCATTTTCACCTACAGGATTTTTCCAAAGATTCTCACAGCAATCTGGTACACCAGCCATTCCCTGTGCAGAACGGAGTCAATCCGGCCGATGTATTCCACATGCTGGGGATGTGCCCCGACCTTTCTGCTTGTCAAAACTTTCATGTACATCCCGACGCGAATTGCGATCTTTTGAACAAGCCCAACAATGATTCTGCTTCCAATTCATTCGCCTGCTTGCACTTACCACATAATGTTGTTCTTAACGACCTAATGAAGAGTCCGGTTCATATACATGGTAATACCTCGAAGGGTCCTTGTCGCACACACCACCGGTGCCGAGCCCACAACCATGCCCATGTGCACCCGTACGGCCATTACTCGCCATACTCCCGACAGTCCCGGTCCAGCGTGAGCTCACAACTGATGCCCAGTCCAGGCGAGACCCCTCCACCTCTCGAAGGAGGGACGTCGTCTGTAATGACGAGCCCGATAACCCCGACTGAGAACGAATCGCACATGTGCAAGTGGACTTCGACCACCAACGGTGTCAAGGCCACCTGCGGTGCCGAGTTCCATGATGCTTGCGCTCTTCAGGAGCATCTGGTCTCGCATCACATGTCGACTATCAATGGAGCTAAGGGTCCTGGATACTACTGCTGCTGGGAGGGCTGCCACCGTCCGGACGAACCATTCTCGCAAAAGTCGAAATTACAGGGACATTTCCTGACCCATAGCAACTGTAAGTTCCCGACCGTCATTATTATGGATGGCGACTGACCTTCACGGCAGACAAGAATTTCAAATGCTCCGTCTGCGGAAAGAACTTCGCTCGACAGGCTACGTTGGAACGCCACGAACGAAGCCATCGGGGCGAGAAGCCTTACAAATGTTCTGAATGCGGGAAGGCCTTTACCGACAGCAGTGAATTAAGTAGGTTAAGTCCTTCGGTGTGGTGACCCAGGCTAATCAAATAGAAACGCATTCACGGACGCATACCGGAGAAAAGCCTTTCAGATGTACTTTTCCAGGATGTAGCTTTCAGACCGGCGACGTGAGTTTACCTAGTCCCTAGTGGATGCCATCCATACTAACTTTTGTAGTCATCGAACATGTCTAGCCACCGCTTGAGTACGTTAGATACATTCCACTCAACTGTAACGATACTAATGAATACAGCACACGGTGAACGGAGACACAAATGCCACTACCCCGGATGCACGAAGAGCTTTACTCGACCTGGTATGTGTATCACGACAGAATCGGTTTTCCATTGCTGACTTCTCTAGACCAACTCAAGCGACACTTGCGATCGACCCATAAGCATGAGAGTCCTACTTTGATGTCGCCAGTTTCGGACCAGTTCGCACTATCTTTTCCCGTTGCCTAGAGCGAGGTCCTTCGACCTCACAATATCAGCTGACATTGGTGAATGGCGTGACCGGAGTTTGGATCTATGTCTACGGACTTATATTCAGGATTAATGAGAAAAAAAGAGGAGAGATACCTGGCTGGGTATATGATGATTAACGAGCTGTCTGACGAGAATTGTCTATGTTACAGTCATGTACAGTATCAGTTTTGCTACAGCAGATGAACCCCACCAACAATGGCAAGCAACCATGCGATATGATGATACCACTCACTGTCCCAGCCATACTGCATAGTACCCTAGCATCCACTTCCTAAGATGAGATAGATAAAATCATTTTAATCCTCCTTAGCCCTCTCCTCCAAATCCGCAACAGCATTCTCCAACTCCCTCACCCGCTGCCCAACCCTCCTCTTCACCTCCTCCCTCGACTCGGGCGTAATCTCAGCGGGATCAAAATAAGTCGACACCATCTGACTACCGCCATCGTCCGGCTGCGTCTGCTGCGGCTGATGCGATTCTTCGTAACTGGGCACCTCAGTCGTGTACAGGGAGAAAACGGCCAGAAGCTGGTTCAGGGCGTCGCGGGCTGATTCGCGGTCGGAGGCTGCGTAGATGGTGGAGCCTTTTGTGCTGTCTGTGGCTATTTCGAATTCATCTTTTGCTGTTTCATATCTGGTTCGTGCAATTCTTTCATTAGAGGGGTTTCCTTTTGTGGGGTTGTGGGTTGGGGTTGAGGGAGGGAGTATGTACAGTTCTTGAAGTTCCTCGACTATTAGGTCCGGTTGGGTTTTGCCGCTGGGGGTTGTTGTTGCTAAGGTCCTTTTTGGGACTTGAGAGAGGTTGGTGAAATGGGCAAGGCGAGTTAAACCGATGTGTTTTGGGAGACGTGATGCTGAGGAGCGTGGGCGGAGGAACCAGATGGGGGTTGTTGGGGTGATTCGTGAGGGACGGAGGGGGAGGCGGAGGGAGGATGTTGATGCTCGGAGGGGACGCATGATTGATGTTTATTTTTTTTTTTCTTTGGTTTTTGATTGTCTTGATAGTTTGAGTGTTTTTCGAGGGAATTGAGTGGATGGTGATGAGATTTGAGTATGAATTGATTGATAGATGGGGGTGATGATGGATGGATGGATGTTCGGGGGATGACGTCGGACTAGTGAGCTAGTTAGTTATTAGTTAATGTCTTATCTAATCGGTATAATTTTGATCATGCGTACAGCCAAACCCTACATTTACTCTTCCACTTCACCTTTCCATCTAGTCCATTCCACATAACATCCTATCTTAATTTCTTCAGTTCTAGAAAACTGTAAATGACAAAACCCAATTCAAAGACCCATCCTCATCCCACCATTAGCACAAACCACACTCCCCGTACACCACATCCCATCCCCGGTACACAACATCCCCACCACCCCCGCAATCTCACTCGTAAAAGCCGGCCGTCTCCCCCCCATCTTCTCCCTTATCAAATACCACTGCTCTTCCGTCAACTCACCCATCTTCTCATCCCCCTCAAGCACCTTACTCAACGGCGTCCCATCCTGGAACCCCTGCATCTGCTTCCAGAACTCCTCCCCAGTAGCAAAATACATATCCCCGATGACCGGCCCCGGATTAACGGCATTAACAGTCGCCCGATCCGCCAATTCCCTAGCCCAAGACCTCGTCATCGCCTCCAGCGCAGCCTTCGTCCCCCCATAAACACTCTGGCCCGTGAATCCCATACTGGACGACACACTCGAGATATTCACGATCCGCCCACTACGGTCATTAGGTAGGTACGGCGCACAGCCCTGGGTTAATAGCAAGGGGGCCAGGACATTGATGGTGTAGTGCCAATTGAAGTAGTCGGGGTCGATGGGGCCCTTGGACTCATCGTTTAGGAAGCGGTCTTTCGAGACGCCTGCGTTGTTGATCAGGATGTCGATTTGGAGGGTGCCGGTTGCGGGGGATGTGAAGTGCTCTTTTGCAGAGGTGAGGATATCGGCGGTTGCTTCTGAGGGGTTGAGGAGGTCGGCGCGCACGGGAACACATTTTATCGTGTGCTCTTTTGCTAGCGTCGTGCAGAGCTCTTCTGTGCGCGCGCGCGAGGACTCCGAGGTGTAGTTTAGGAGGAGGGAGCAGCCTTTTGAGGCGAGGTTGCGAGCGATTGCTTCGCCGATTCCTTTGGGGTAGGGCTTCTGTTAGTTTGTTGTTTGTAGGTAGGTGGGTATGTATGTATGGTGTTGGGTGTGTGGTGGTTTGGTGCTTACCCCGCGATCCGCCGGTTACGATGCCAAATTTTCCTTCGAGGGGGCGGGACATTTTGTGGTATGCCTTTTTGGTAGAGGTGAAGGATAGGCCTGTAGATGTAGAGTATGTATGTACTCTAGGGATTTAAGTAGAGCAGATGTGGGTGTTGACTTCCGTCTACGAAGTTTGGGTTGATCACGCGCCAGGAATAGCCCTCCCTTATATAGATGGCTATGTCCGCACCACCGCGTCCAAATCTATTTAACCGCTCCTCCTCAAATTACCCAGTGGACAGGGTAATTAATGGGGGTTCAGTGGATCACTCTCCATTGTCCATACTCCACCCAACGGGAAATTTCCTATTTGGGTTCCGGCGGTACACTACATCCACTCATCCAGATATCGCTATCTTATCGATATCAACCTCATATCTTATCCAAAAACCATATCCAACACCCTAAATACAAGATAAAACCTAGATCAAACAGTAACCCTCACCCTCTTAAAGGCCTCCGCATTCTCCTGAATCGCCTTCTCAACCGGCAACCGCTCCATACTACTCGCCCCATAAAACCCATGCACCCCCTTCGTCCGCTGTAACACATACTCCGCATCACTCGGCCCCGCCAACGGCCCACCATGACACAACACAATCACATCCGGGTTAATCCTCACCACCGCATCCCGGATCTCCTGCACAATCCCCACGCAATCATCCAAACTGAGCGCCGTCTGTGCCCCGATCGTCCCGCTCGTCGTCAAACCAACATGCACAACAATGACATCCGCGCCCGCGCGCGCCATCCGCTCCCCCTCGTCCACGGTGAACGCGTACGGCGTCGTCACGAGATCCATCTCGTGGGCGAGCCGGATCATCTCCACCTCACGGTCGTAACCCATGCCGGTTTCTTCGAGATTTTGCCGGAATTTGCCGTCGATAAGGCCGACTGTGGGGAAGTTTTGGACGCCGATGAAACCGAGGGTTTTCAGGTGGGTGAGGAATTGGGGCATGCTGCGGAAGGGATCAGTGCCGCAGACGCCGGCTAGAACGGGCGTGTGCTCGACTAGGGGGAGGACTTCGTTTGCCTTTTATATAATTTTTTGGTTAGTTTTGGGTTGGTTGGGGAGGGAGGGAGTAGGGAGTGTAGATGAGTGTAGATGGAGGTTTGTAGTGGAGTAGAGCTTGCTCATTGAAGGTAGGCGAGAGGTAGGAGGGTATACCATTTCAACAACGACCTGGTTGGCATCGGAGTACGGCATCATGCCGGCCAACGAGCCTCGACCGGCCATGCGGAAGCGGCCCGAGTTGTAGACGAGGATGAGGTCTGCGCCGCCCTTTTCGATGAATTTGGCCGATAGGCCAATTCCTATCATTTTATGCCATTATCATGTGTACTTGGTGCAACGGATGAATGCAATTATTTCTTTGGTGCTCCATGAAATGCGGGAAGGAGGGAAATACTTACCCGCACCTGCACCGACGATGATCTTCCCGTCGGCGATGGTCTTGCGGAGTCGGTCGAGGACCTCTTGGCGGGTGGTTGGACGGGGCATTTTGAGATTTCTATTTGGTACTGGAAGATAGAGATAGAATTAATTTACAGGGAGGTTATGTATAGGAAGTCCAATGGGTTGGGGGAGGGATTGTTCAAGTGGTCTGATTTTGAAATTAATTAATAGCTGGTAACAACTCATTGCAACCCCACCTGTACATCGACGTCATGTTTATCTACTACTACAAGCATGACCGACTGAGCCCTAACTCCATTCTTCGCCTAGCCAAAAAGCTTAGCAAAGAATAAACTAATATAAAATGTGGGTTGATAAGCTCTTAGGAAATTATTCTAGGTTTCTTGGACTAGTCTAGCGTATCATTCTCAGATCATATGGGTTACTAGTTCTACAATATATATTTTGGACTCAACAGATTGACTGCCCTGCAGCGACGGCATTGTCGATCTCCAGCGTTCAAATATCTAGAACCGAGGAAAGAAAAAGAAGAAAAAAATAAAAATAAAAATAAAAAGGAAAGGAACAACAAATAAACAGGTATTGATCTCCTTTAATTTTGAACGAGTAGCCGCACAGTAGAACGGTCCTCAGCCGACGACCCTTATCGCCAAGGCCGAGAGCCACCGCCGTGATTTGATTTTTTAGCGATATCATCAGCGGCTCAGGGCTAGGAAAAGGTCTGTGATGCTAGTCGTAGATATGTGCTAAACTGTTGCCTAGCTTACTAGCCTGTCTATATGCCTTCGATTGTGGGATCTTGGGTTCTCCTTCCTTTATTTGCTGATACCTATAGCTACACACTCACATCATCAATTTGCACCTGTAATATTCTATTGCTTACTCGCTGTGCAACTCACAAAAGGTATTCTCATCCCCACAGCACTTTTCATCATCCTTGTCAATCACTCATTTCATTCACTATACAGTGGACTTCCAAAACCCACACCATCTGCTTGCCGCTACACAGAAAGTGCGAGCGGAATACCTCAAAGGAGCCAAAGCCACATCGCTATAGGTGCAGCAAGCGGCAACAGTTAGAGTTGACCTGGTCAAAGGCCCAGTCTGGGTCAGTAAATCCACAGTGCCGAGGCCTACCAAGGACACTTCCCGAGCCCTGCTCCTAGGTTTAGTGGACGATCTCAATGAAAAGAACATTCGTTTTACGATCGGCCAGACTCTCAACCGCTCAAGTGTGAGTGGACGGGCTTCCACCATCATGTTGACAAGGATACCTCTGAACCGCGAGTCTCAGAGAAAGACAAATATGGCAAGCTGGTTGCGGAAACAAAGAGTCCACTGACGATCCTCTACATCTATGGGGGGTCCTTTAACTCAGTATTTTCCCCATCATTCAAGACAACCATCCATACTCACCTACATGTAACAGGTTGAACTCCCCCTCCAGCTATCGGAAAACAGTGGGCCATCTTTCTCAGTCAACCAGGTCTAGGGACTTGATAGTCCACCAGCGCCTGGCGCCGCAGAATCCCTTCCCAGCTGCTTTACTGGACGTATTCCAAGCATACCTAACTCTGCTGGCACCTCCTCCCGGGTCTCCCCATGAAGCCGCATTACCCTCGTCAATCGTAGTAGCTGGGGATAGCTCAGGCGCGTGCCTTGCCCTAGGATTACTCCCGATTTTTCTCTGACTCAAACGCCGGAATGAATCCATCATCTTCCACGACCAAATAATTGAACCAACCGTACCTGCCGGACTAGCCCTCCTAAGCCCAGTCGCAGAGCTAACAAACGGACTTCCACCCTACGAGCGCAACGCTAAATCTGATATCTCTCTTGACGTAATCGTTGAATATGGTATACAGCGTTATTGGCTAAGGGTAGAATTCAAAGACTGCCACAATGTGGGAAATAAATCCAGCTAATTGAGTGGCACTATGTAAGGTAACGATGGACATGAGTATACTATGCCTGAAGTCGCTCCATCACTTTATTACGCCGAGTAATATCTAATAACAGGGTATTCGTATTTCATTCTAAGATTAGCGTCTTGAACTCTCGCGGCGCCTCAGTCCACCTCTTCAAAAAGCTCTACCCTATCCCAAGTCGACTGACAACATTAGTCTCCTGACTTCTCTTGATGAGCATAACATCCAATGCTATTGGCAAAGGGCCTATGTCGCCGTCCGCTGGGGGAACGATGCCTCTGTTGTCTTCACGATAAAGCAGCTCATCAAGTGCCACCGGCTCATCACGGTGGCGAAGAGCGGAGCGTGAGCCTATCGATAAATCTGCAAATGCTAACAACAAAAACTCTTCCGGACCGTCGCGCAGAAATGGATGGTTGTATGCAGGTATCTGTGCCTCACCGGCTAACCTTCCATTACTGGACTGAATCCAGAACCTATTTGGTTCTCCGTATAAGTGTCAGGCCTGAGAGAGAAAGGTGCAGTCTACCCGCAGACGGTGATTTGCCCAAAGCTCTGTGAAGCCACCCCAGAATCTATTTGGAATAGGTATATGGTGTTTGTATATGCGCCAAATGCATCTTGCCAGAAATTCTCGTATGTACGCCACCTTTTCATCAAAGCATTTAATGTATGACGCTTAAGATGTGGCTCGACAGGAAAAGGGGCCTCGATGCAGCCTTCTATCCAAACGACAGCCGTTGAAAGCTTTTTGACTATGTCAGAGATCAGAATCTTTCCTCAGCCTTTGTTAGGAGTCAGCTTACAGATGCCGGCGGCCATTGTTGACCAGATGGCAAGTCCAGCGAAGCGTTCACACTCGTCTACAGAGCCGCGGTGCGAAGTCCATGAGCAGGAAGGGAATACTTCATGTTTACTATTATCAGAGGTAGAGCTGCATGGTCCCCAACAGGCTGCTTTATCTATCATATGGAGAGGAAGTCCAAAATAGAGTTGCGTCTCCGAGGACTCATTGCAACGCTGCAGTAAATGCTCGCAATATGTAGGTGTAATATGTGAGATTTCTTTTCATGTATATCCTGAGCGTCACCCAGTAATCTAGTTTGGTATGCATGAAAGACCCAAATGCCGCTAGAGATGCACTGTCAGATTTCAGTACTCGTTCTTTTCCTGGACGTTCACTCCAGTAGTGAACACTGTAGTCATTAAAAAACAGAAGGTTCGATGAAAAAGCCATCTCTTGAAATGTCCAGCCTCGAGTGGACCATCTACTATTGTCAACAAGCTCCTGTAGATTTGGGGCCCCGTTGCTGAAGGTCAGATCCCCAATCTCAATAATACTATGTTTCCACGTCCGGGGTGAAGCGACCCCAGGTAGGCCATAGTTAGAGTCCTTGCCACTTAGCGTGACTAAAGTGCATTTAGCATGCCGATATATAATATGCATCTGGTTGACCTGCAGTTGTAACTCGTCGGCATTTCCTTGATCAATGCATAACTGGCCAACCCAGAGGTATTGCAACCCCATGTTTTCGCATGCGGTGGTCGCATCGCGAATTGTTGCAGGCAAACCTCCCTCTCTAACGGTTCTGAAATCTGTACTTCGACGTGAACAATTCCAAACACATAGCTCAGGGCCAAATATGTGCACTTTGCCGGTGCTTCTACCACTTGGTTTTGCCAGACATCGATCAACTTCAGCTTCTGTGGCCACTCTAAGTGCACATCTGCATGAATATCGGAAATTGTCATGTGTTTCATCCATTTTCAGATTTTGACCCAATTTATGTACTCTGTAAGAAAGTACTTTCGCGCGGGCAGTATTTCCGCTTGGTAATGATACTGCAGACCACGGCGATAATTGAACATCGTTCGTGCCCAAGCTTCAAGACTTGCCGAGAATAACACTACATCGTTACCAGAAATTGAGCTGCACCATAACTCGTGGCTAGGAAGCTCAAAGGCAAGAAAAGTTCTTTCCATCTTATGCTCGGCTATGGCTCTGAAATTGGCCTGGGCGGATATGGCCTCATTGATGGCTCTACAAAAGAGGCAATAGAGACCTCTGCCACGCACTCCCATCCATAAGCCTGAAGAGAACTGCAACGTAAAGCCATGACGTTGCCGATACCCGATTTATACGAGGAGATGTCGAATGCGTAGATGTTGGCAGAATGCGCAGAGTAAGGCCTCGCCCTTATTGTCCTGTGTAAACGCGCATTTAATGCAATGAGAATGGAATAACATGTAGGAGGTTTGGTCTTTCGGTATGTACCATCTCTGCATGGTATGGTTTCACAGAATTGACACTTAGTATGAGCTTGCCCATTGGATGGCCTCGAAAATTTCTGTAGCTGTCCCATCATCTGTGCGGGTCGGATTCTTGGTCCAGATATTATGGATGGGATAGTGGCACTGTTGAATCCTTTCTTGTTTTAAAGGGAGTCCTTTTAATTAACTGTCAGACGTGGGACTCGCATCACGAGGCTGGCGGCTAGTAGTATGGTAGCACCTCTATTGCAGTGAGCAAGGAGCGACAATTATTATAAAACCCTCTACATATATACAAGACTAGTCACCAGACCACGATACCTATTTACATTTACAAATAAGGTATTTCGGGATACTTCAAATAACATCTGCCCGCCATGTCGATCCCATTGGTTCTTTTTCTCAGAAGCGAGTCCTCGGCATTGGAAGAACAGGCTTGGTAGTCCGTCAAGGGCAGCTTGCCGTAAAGTTACCCCTCAGGTGGAGCACAAGCAGCGATGAAGAAGTGCAAGCATATATCGAATCCCCTCAGCATGAACAAGCTATCTATCGGCGCTTAGAAAGGTGCGAAGGTTTTGTTCCTCGCCTTGGTTTCTCCGAGACCGCCACTCAACTTCATGTAATGGAAATGGGGACCTACGTTCCTATCTAAGTCGAAATAAGCCATCTATATTTCTTCAGCCATCTTGGTTTCACACAATGGCTTGCACTCTTGCACATGTCCATAACCAGCGACTTATTGTGACAGATATCGCCAGCCGAAACTTCTTTCTTGCCTTGGGCTTGTCAGCCAACCTCGGCGATTTTACAAAGTCCACAAAACTGCCTCTTGATGCTTGTATGCAGACGGTCGATAAGGGAGGATATTCTATACAGACAGACACCGGGCAGCTGGGAGCTGTGATATATGAAGTAGTAGTTGGGGATATATGTGAATTTGGCATTTTCAAGCATGTTACACCAGAACTGAGCCATAATACATGGCCACGAATAGAGGATCTTTCCAGTACTCAAGGTGTCTGGCTCGGCCCTATGATCGAAAAATGTGGGAGTAAAGGCGTGTTCCGCACTGTCCACGACCTGTAGAAAGAACTGGAATCTGTCGAGGTTGAGAACGAGCTTGTCAAAGCATAGTAGCCGCATAGAAGCCTGCTATCCACGATGTATCAAGATTACTCCATTTCAGTGGCAGAGTTCCCTACACACTACAATTACGCTGGTAATGTTCAGTGCAATCGCGGTTTACGCTTGGAGTCAGAGACATAAGTGACCCGGTTGTTTCAATAGAGCAAAAATATCACAAGCATATATCCTTTCATTCCAAGCCATGAAAGAAGTGAGCGTCATTTGGGAGTAAGCATTATGGCTGCCTCTTCTTGAGATTCGTATTCCAGTACACCTGAACAGAACACTGGCTTCTTCCTGGCTATTGAGCCGAGAATGATCTCGTTACATCCAACCAAGGTAGTCTTTGATCCCTTCTTTATTTTACCAAAACATTATCCTCCTCGGGTGGCCACGACCGTCCCATTCATCAGTATGTAACGCTAATGCAAGTTATGGTTGGGGCGTCAATAGCTGAATAGCGTTCCTAGATGATGATCTGTCAAATTCTGGTATGTTACAAGTACGGGAGTGATCCTATTAGGGTGGAGGAAAAAGAAACATAGGTCAATAACAGACCTCTTAACCAAGCATATTATTTCTAAGGTAGCAACTATAGACGTGACCGATTAAGTCATCATGAACTAGATTTGGCGATCTGTAGAGGATACCCTTTCGAGGAACCTGTGTTTCTATTTTGCTAGAGACCGGTACCACATATGAGTATGCGCAGTCTCCCTTGGACTACAATGAAGCTTTTGAATGTTTCCATTGTGCAGCGCTAGTAGTGAGGATATTTAGACAGTGGGAATTAGAAAGTGCTGCTAGGATGCGGCAAGGACGCTAATGTCAATGCCGAAGGTCAGGAGTAGATAGGTAGGTAATTGATGATAGCGTCGAGTCTCCTTCTCCCATCTATGCTTACTATACTCATGGCATATGCAATTTTCTGTGGCATGATCGTTGCCCAGCCTTACCGGGTAGCAAGCCGATACGAAAGTGCAAGTCTTTGTTTAATAAACCAAACTAAGTAGCATTGGGGGCGATATAGGGCATTACCGGGCGTCGGACACCAGCAGGGGCTCGCATTAACTCCATTAACTCCATTACCCCATCCATTGGCTCTAGCCCTAGCTTAGAAATCAGGATGCTAGGTTTAAGAGCAAAATGTCGAAGCACTCCAATGTTATCCCCAATACTGCTCGCTCTTCACCCTCAGACTAAGTAGTACACTTCACAGCCGCCGTCCGTCTTTGAACATCACAATCACAATGTCTTCGTTCTTCATTACTGGCACCTCCAGAGGCTTCGGGCTAGCACTCGCCCGCCAAGATCAGCAAAGTCTTCGCATCTGCACGGGAGAGATTCCCCCGAGTTAGAGGAGCTTGCCAAGAAATTGTTTGATCGGGTCGTTGTTGTCAAACTCGATATTACCGATGAAGCATCCATAAAGCAAGCAGCAGCCGAAGTCGAAGCAAAATTAGAAGGCAAGGGACTAGACGTCTTGATCAACAATGCCGGAGTATGCCACTATGTTTCCGACGGAGTTAAATCGATGTGAGCTTTTCTTCACCTCAAACGTGTCAGGAGATCGACCGGCTAACGTACTCATGGATACTCTCGTAGAAAGTTTCACCGTCAATGTCCTTGGCGTCCACTGGGTTACTCGCGCATTTCTCCCACTTCTACAGAAGGGCACCCTCAAAAAAGTTGCCCACATGTAAGGCGACAACTTACACTTTAGCCTCTTCTCCGCTCTAACAAGGTCAGGTTCATCTACTGTGGGCTCCATTACGCTAGCTCGCGAGGTTCAAGACATACTCGTCCCAGCCTACAAGATCTTGAAAGCAGCCATGAACTCCCTGACTGTCCAGTACGCTCTTGAATACGAAAAGGAAGGCTTTACATTCATGGCAGACTCCCCCGGTGTATGGACCCTTTCCCGTTCTCTCTAGAAATTGATTACTGAGATTTTTGTTTAATGGATGAAAACCGAGCTGGGTGGCGGCGAGATGGCAGATTTGGACCCCGAGGAGGGAGCCAAGGCTTCATTGGATATCATTTTGAAAGCTGGGCAGGAGTATAGTGGGAAGATGGCGAAAGTTTTTATCGAGAGTTGAGAGAAGTCCGGGTATAGGCACCAGTATGATGGGGCTATTGCTCCATGGTAATGGCTGCGTATATCCTCCTTTTGTATGCCAGTCATTTTGTTTATGTGCTATTTTAAGTCTGCCGAGACTGTCAAGAAGAAACATGTCAACAAGCCCCAACACACAGCAGAAGCCTGCTAGAATTTGGCTCTTAATTTAAGGACTGAATAAAGGGAAATATGAATGTTGAGACTCGAGTGATTGTTTAGAGAATATGGTATTAACGTACCACAATAAATAGAGATTCTTTACTGAATCACTACCTTAATCTTGTAGATAGATTGCTGTTTCAGGTCCCAACGACAAGATTGGTCTTGAGGAACGCATCTGCCTCAGCCAGAAGTGATAATTTAATTCCTAAATTGAAGAGAACTGTCGCGGCGAGTGCATTACTTTTTTCACCCCAGGTTTGTCCTTGCTAAAAGAATGCAGGATCTATGGCTATCATAGTTGATGGTAAAAATCAATATCTTAATCATTCCCAATGTCCTATTAGTAAAATATCGATGAGTAGACAACTTGCATCATGAGGTATTCCAATAGGTACTGGTCAAATATATACGGAATGAGCTCAAGCCAATCAGGCTTCATTTGACAATGTAGAACGGAATTATTAAACTCCCAGAATACAGGATACCGGTCTGCCAGATTCCAGTCAACCAAAGTGATTTTGAAGTCAGCACATTCAACCTCGCAAACCCCTCTTCGCTCCCCAATTATGTTTTTCAGCTGGAGATCTCCATGGATGAAAACAGTTCGATGGTTTTTGAGCGCTTTTTGTAATCGCTGGATTACGTCTTTAGTCTCCCACGGACAAACCATACTGATACTATCGTTGTGATGTCGAACGTGTGATTGTTGAATATTTCCACAAGGTTTGGATAGCAGGTACTTACAGCTTGACGTTGATTCCAAGTCTCTGGGAGGAATGCCTATCTATCAACCGCTCAAAGAATGATAAAATTTGGCTGCATGAAAATACGGTCTTATGTCATGTTTTTCTCTTAACTGAATGAGGATGTTTCTTACTCGCTCCTAGAGTAATATACAGTTTGATTGGGGTACTGATGTCACCCTCAGATATCCTTTAACTATCTTCTGAGTCACACATTAGATTATAAGCCATTATGGTCAGGCTACTCCGGCTTGAAAGGCCCATATCATTGGAGAAGATAGAACAACTTAGCTGGCTTTGGACTAACGTGTGTTTGGAAAAGTCTCAAGAGTGTAAAGCGGCGACACCAATTTTGCAATCGCCTGTACGTTCAGGATCTGTCACAACTAGTGAAGTTCTTTATTCAACTATTGTTAGTTGCGACTCCTGTGGGTGAGATGCATGTATATTACGGCTTTTTCAGGGATGATCAGTAGTCCACCTGTATATAAGCTAGTGTGCTTTGGTATTGATTGGTAAAACAACAGAGAGTTTGTTTAGGAGGTGGATGATGCCTTTTGAGATTGAACGACATCATGGGCGTGATTATATCTTTGGAACATTCGCAATACAGTCCAGCTTACTCAGGTGTCTGCTTGTTAAATGGCACACCACACCATACGATGGTGAGCCTTTCTTGGTGGCTTAGGGTTTGAAAAATTCTCTCTTTGTAGACGACATGGAAGGCGATGTGGAACATAAAGAGTAACTTATTAAAACATAACTTTGGACAACGGCTTATATACCGCAGCTGCATGCATTGAGGCTCTTACAAGAAAAACCCCGCACATGATCTAACCCACCATCAAACCCTACTTCTTTCTTCTGCACCTTGACTCTTGATTATTCTTTTAACACACAACGAGTTTCACCACCCTCTGAAACTATCCCTTCAGCATATCGGTAACAGGGAATAATGCAGTGGCTACTAGGGTGTCTGGTCTTGGTACGCTCCAACTCCCTAAACAAAGACCAACCAAACTAAACAACAAACAAACAGGGTACGAGCGCCTCCATTATCCTCGGCGCGTAAGTCTCCTTCTCTTTCAGTTTATCTCTAGTCCCAATAATAGCTCTAACAATCAAGCAAAAATAAAGCCTCGCCTGGGCCCGAACAACACGCCTCAACCTCCCCCTTCCAATCCCCCTAAGTGCAACAACCACCATCCTGCCAGTTCTAACCCCTATCCTCCTAATCTTATCCAAATTCCTCTCCAATCAACGCACCACGGCAACCAACACCCCTACGTTCCGAAATCGCCTAGCAGCAACAGCAATCTCCTACCTCCTCACAATCCTCCCAACAGGCCTAGCAACCATAGCCCTAACCTACCTCTTCTCCCCCGACCTCTTCGCCTGCTCTCTAAACAACCAATGGCAATCCTACTTCCACAACAAGGACTCGTATGCTATCCGTAGAATCCAAGACGATCTACAATGCTGCGGGTTCAGAAGCGTCAAGGACAGAGCATGGCCGTTTAAAGACGCGAACCACGGCGATGATGCTTGTGTCCGGCAGATCGGGTATGGGAGGGCTTGCATTGGCCCGTGGGGAGAGGAACAGCAAAGTGCAGCGTGGATGGTGTTTTGGGCAGCCGTTTTGGTTTTGGTTGTTCAGGTTTGTTTTAACTTTTCCCTGTTTTAGTGATGGTTTGGATGGAGATGCTTCGAATAAAGGCTAATGGATGGGAATATTTGTTCTAGATTGCGAGTTCGCAGCTTAGGCGAGGCCCAAGTTGGATGAGGAGGATGAACGAAAACCGATTTATCCAGATCTCTAGTGCGGAGGATCAGGAAGAGGAAGGGGAGGGTGGTGCTGCTAATGGAACTGCGGGAGAGGATAGGTCTCCGCATCAATTACCACCGGGTCAGGGGACGTATGATGACGTTTGGGATCGATGAGTTAGTTTATGAATTGTGTTTGATGGACTGTTGGAATTTGCGTGTGTGTCCTGATTCGGGGTTCCGAGTTTACCGTGCAGTTGAGATTGACACTTGTTTACAGTCCTTTGGAATATGAGCAGTTATTTATGATCTTGTTATCTGGAATTGAAAGCACAAGAAGTAGCGTGGGTTTTACCTTCTCGCGGAAGTCCATAATACCTCTCTTGGTTACAACAATAATGAAAGCCGACTGGGTAAACCGGTCAACCACTGTAGCTTCGGCTGCATTGGCGAGTAATATTTATTCCGTAAGGCTGCCAGGGTGTATAGCGAAGACGGCCACATCGATACCAGAGAGGGCCTGCACGAGCTCCTCTTGAGGCTCACTCAAGTTCACTGGAAGGTCAATAACACTCCTACTTCTCAGATCGGCATCAGATGGCACCCTAAGAGACTCAGGCCAAGTAGATAAGAGCGGTGGCATCTCATTCTATTCATTATTAGGAACTCCACCATGTACAGGCTGCTCGGAGCGCGATCGATGCGGGCTTCGATGGTATGGAAATCAACGGCGCTGGTGGATACATGATTGATTGATTTACGCAAGACAACTGCAACAAGCGCGCAGACGAATATGATGTGAGTATCGAGAACCGATCTCGATTTATCCTCGAAGTCGCCAGGGCTGTGAAGGATGCTGTCGGCTCTAAGCGAGTTGGGATTCGGTTGTCGCTGTGGCAAAGGTACCAGGGTATGAGGATGGACAATCCAATCTCGCATTTCATACACATTATTCGTGATTTGAAGGACCTCAACCTTGCATATCTTCATCTTATGTGTGGTAATATCGACAGTGAAGATCGCGACAGGATAAACCCATTTGTCCAACCCTGGAGAGACTCGAGTCCTGTGATACTTGCAGGTGGCTTCAAACCCGCCTCAGCGAAAGCCGCCTTAGACAAGGTGTTTGGAGGAAGAGACGTCATGATTGCCCTTCGGTCATCATTATATTTCGAATCCGGATTTACCATTTATGACTCATCGAGGCCTGAAATTAAGCCCTACAATCGGGACGCATTTTACCTGCCGATGGTGAGCGAAGCGCATGTTGCCTATCGGTTCAGCAAGGAATCTGAAAGTAGCACCGGGTTGGAAAGCATTCGCTCTTAGAGTAAAGGGCTTTCTCCAGACAGTAGGACTACTATGATTTATCATGACATCATCTGTATTGTTTCCACTTGGTTCCTGCACCCGACGCAAAAATCCTGTGGCTGAGCACACTAGTATCAATTTTTGATAAGTTTTGATAAGCTAAAGTAGAATATTGAGAAAGAACATTGAGGTAGCAGCCTTGTAGATGAGCAAGTACACTTATCGATTTCCCTGAAATTTCTTCTGTCTCATGCTAGTAGTGTCCTACATAGCATGAGACATAGTCCATAGGTTTTCCCATAGATGTAGATGTGGAGGGGCGAGATTCTAAATATCAACCGTCCACCGAACTAGATCGTGCATGTACTTAGTTAGGGTTACCGGGGATTCCTGCCTTTTCATCAAAGCACCAGATCTTGTGCTAATTGCAATTGGCTGATCTAAGTACTGAGAACCATATGCGCTTATCAATGCGGTAGATTGACTTCCGACAAAAATGGCAGCATATCGCGACGGGAGCAAATGTGGAGAACTACCAAATCGGGAGCAGCCTTAATCTTGTTTATGAGGCTGCTTTCAATGCTTTCAGCATGATCCAATGGCTACGCAGCAACGCGATCGCTCACGATGTTGAGTACATCGGGAATGAAGTCGTTGGCGTGAGTCTGGACGGAAATAAGGTCCAGAGTATTCCAACTGCAAAGCGGTGAAGAGATCACAGTTGGCACTCTGGCCAATGCCGCAGGTACTCGTGCCGCCACGGTCTCTCGTCTGGCGGGCATTGACCTGCCAGTTGAGGCCAGATGATGGTATACATACATCGTCTCAGTTGATGAACCGCTGCCGCAAGATCTACCCCTGATAATCGATCCGGCAGGGGTACATCTCCGCTCATATGGTGCAAAGAGCTATCTTCTCGGCTGTCCACCTCTCGGGCCAGACACTGTGGTGGATGTGAATGATTTTAGCTTCGAGAAGAAGGCGTGGGAAGGAAAGATTCTGCCAGTGATCACTCACCGGGTGCCTCAATTTACCAGCGCACAGGTGATAGATTCCTGGATTGGCCACTATGAGTTCCACTATCCAAAATCTGATGATGTATGTGTGTACAACACGGTTCGAGGTTGAAGAAGGATAGCTTGCTTTTATAAAAGAGTTCTTTAGTACGCAGGAGAGAGAAGTAGTGGTTAAGAAAAAGAATTCACTAACCCAGGGGGATCTTGATCCGATTAGTGATGATGATGAGGATGAGTTAGAGGGGGTAAATATGATGATCGCGAAGTCGTCCACTACCAAGGGGGTTTCTTAGCATGCTCTTGGTAAAAAAAAAAAGAATATTGCGTCTGGTTCGGAATCTATGCAATCTAGCAATAAAGTAGGTCTTCCCCTACCTGATATTCAACAGTGTTCTTTAGAGAGGATTCAAAAACACTAGAGGGTTTTAGATGGATACGAGGTTAATGTATAATACTAGTAGTAGTAATCAAGAGTATTGTCCATATCAAGCCCTTGGGGCTATGACAGACACCCACACTAGGGGCTCTGGTTCTATTGTACATGGGCGGCCTCAAGGGCTACATTTGCTCAGCAGTCTCAGGTAGGAAGAGGGAGCCAGGCGCTCTGATAGAGTATTGCTCAAGCCTCATAAGGGGTGGTCCCTTAAAGGGCCGCCACTGACCCCTCAGACACTGCCAGCCCGGTTCACGGCTTGACCAGCTATAGCTGAGTTGGTGGGGATTGGCCCGAACCTATTTTATCTCCTCTTCAACCGGTTCACTTTACCCAGGGCTTGGGGGACCCTGGTGGTACTGGTGTCATCCTGATATCCTAAATCAACTGCCTATCACCTACCAGGACCGCCCTACCTAGCTAGGTTGCTTTCAGAGGTCACCAGGAAGTGTACTACCAACTACACCACCGTGCCGCCGTTAGTATATAATATTTTTAGAAGAAAGATCTATTTTCTCCATTTTTTCCATCCTTCTTTTACTTCTTCACAAGATAGTTATTTTTAGATTGTAAACAATACTAAAAATTACTGAGAAAAACGGCATAATTTGTGTAAGCCACAGAAATTATGTTTTTGTTTTTTTGATAGCCCATGGGCTTTGGCGAGGCCTATGTGGACCCCTAAGCCTCACCCCTTGCCTATTTAGGAAGCTTTGTAGCGCATCTCCCGTTGTGTTAGCCAGGCAGGGATCAAATTACAACCCAGCAGCATCGAGAGATGTTGGTCAGTACGTCACTGTGGAATATATCCAGTAGAGGACACAGTATATCAACCCTAGTAGCTTACCAATCCAGGGCACCGATCCAGGGTACCTAGGCTTCACTAGTGTAGTCATATCTGCCTGCCTAAATCTTGAGTCCACTTGTTAGTCCAATCAAGATTCATACTATTCCTATTGCACTGGATCCCTACTTGAAATAACCAATCGAGCAATAGGAGCATTAGCCAATCAATAAAGGCTACGTACGTACCGGGGATCTATCTGAACACATATGACTTAACAGTTACTATCGACTTCTGTCCTGATATATATAAGTTGCTCGAGCAATTCCGATGTTCATCCATATTCCAACAAACAAGAAAAACAACATCCATATATCTATAATTTCGCAAAAGATACAGATATGAAGCTCCTCCCCAGCCTTTTTTTACTTCTCGGTTCTACCTCCGTCGCCTGGGGTGCTCTTGTTAAGGCCCCAGGTGCCACTGAAGAAGAATGCGGGCGTCTCGGAGTCATGTACTATGATCCCGAGCATCTTCCTGAGGGGGTTACTCCGGAAGATGTGCGCAAATGTGCCGCCCATCCTTTGAGCGCCCAGAACTACTGGGGCTGGGGCGACTACTTGCCAAGATGGTTCCCTTAAAGATGAACGCCACCCGCAACCTGACCGGGCTTCCACCAAGATGATTCACATACCAGCTCTTAGCCACGAAGCGTCATACCCCTTACGTTGTCAGAGGGAAAAAATGTTGGTGGCAGGCAGCTCGGCATAAACCGGGGAACACATTTAATACTCTGCGGTTGTTGGGTTGTGTTGGCTGTGGATATGCGCTGATTGGGGGCTGATACTGTGTGGTTTTGCATGTCTCTTAACTCTTCTACAAGAAGTCTACTGATCCTATTTCACGTACTTGTGCTGATGCACTTATAGTAGTCTCAACTAAGTAGTAGTTGCTCACTTTAATCAGTCAAACTCGTTAACTATGCTTTCTTCTGTGTGTGTTGGCCGTTGTAGTTAACACAAGACGGCTGTTACGAGGGGCATGTATTTCGGCACAGAGGGTGCGGATGAGGCCCATCGGATAGACCCCCAGGAATCCACGGACTGCTGAATGTAGCAATATTTTCGGACTTTGTCTTCTGAGTTTATCGAACGGAGTCCAAATGAGCTGCATGGTGGCTTCTGTGCATACCATCGCTAATGATGAAGCCCACACAATGGCAAACTTCGCCATAGTGCTTTACCACAAGACTCGGATCTTGATGGAGTAGGGATACTCAAGTGCACATCAAGCTGCCCTTGTTGTCTCTGCTCGATCTGTTGTGACCGAGCCCCTCACGTGGGACATGAATCTAAGGGAATTTCTTGCATCCCGGTATTATACGTTGGCAGTGACAGCTGGCAGGTAGATATCTCATAATGCAAGAGTACTACCAAAAGCACTCCAACTCCTGTGGGAGTGCAGCTGCCAGCTACCAAAGGGAGCAATGCGCCTTTGTCGTTGTGGCCTCTGCACCTCGCGGATGCTTCCCGCTTGGAATTATGCTTACCAGTCACATATCGTACGACCTTTGTGTATCCATATGAAATCCTGGAATAGTAGGGCTGGACCTTCGACTGCAGGAGGTATGGAGTGATACAAACCAGATTTGGAAACCATGGCCTGGATCTTGTCGCGGAAGGAAGTATATTCCAAAAATCATTATTGGATATTCACTAGCAGGCCGTTCAACGTGATTCTTCTGATTTCTCATTTGCTCAATTTCCTTCCCCATACAACATGAAATTTGCCATAGACATGCACTTTGGGGTCTTTCAGCTCATTCCGAACTGAAGCCAAGAACACCCCAACTTCAACAGTAGACCACCCGAGAACCCTAGACAACAACGCAAGGGCATACGACTCAAGGCTCAAAAGCATCACCTCGCGATGATACCGACCAGCCTCCTTCAAGCGTGGATCTTTGGCCCAAGGGCCCATTGGAAACTATGCCAACAAATTAGTATTGCCACCAATCGCAGCAGTCATATAACTCACTTTATACACTTTCTCCGTCACATCTACAAACCCGGCCCCCTCCATGTGTTTCTTATGATCGGGTGCCACATTCATCGGCCGGTTAAACTTCGTGCTCGCTTCATTTATCAATCGAAAGAACTCGCCCAAGGAGGGAGACAAATGAAGCGTGTCATCGTCGGAGAAATGCTCCATCTCGAAATCGGATAGTTCCAACCATCCCCCGTGTTTCATGTGCCTATGCGCTTGGCGCAGTAGCTTCGGCCAATCAGCAATCGACCCACCAAGGTCACAGCAGCGTACGAAGTCGAAATAATATCTCTTAAAGGTCCATTCAGCTTCGACGTCATCAACGAAGAATTCGAGGTTTGGCGGAACCCAGGCGGGCTGGATCGGGCTGAGGTCGGTACCGATTACCCGTGCGTTGGGATATGCATCCGCGAAGTCGATAGCCCAAATACCTATGGGATAGCAGGTTAATCGTTGATGCTCCGGAAGCAGGCGGCAATGGCTTTCAGTCTCCACCCGTACGTACCTGTTCCCGTTCCGATATCGAAAACAGTTTCGACGTCCTCAGAGATGGGCGCATGGAACAAATTGCCATTGAAGTGTAGATTCCGGACATGGTGCAGTAAGTCCTCGCGATCCTGTTCTTGTTCGTCGTTTGGCAGCACACACTGTCCTTCACGGTAGGAGTGGTATCGGCGGCCATTCTCGTACTTGTAATTCCTTGCTTCGGATAACAGGGAAGTAGCGTAGCTCGAACTACCAAGGCTCCCGACCGCAGAATCGCTTAGGGAGGAGGCTTCCTCCTCGTTGGCTTCAAGGGCGTCCGCTTCGATCTCCAACGCCGGGAGGGTGCCCTGAGGGTGCTGACCGCTAGTTTGTGGTGACGTGGGTGTCCTGGCGGCACCCATACTGCCAGATGTGAACTTGGTAGTCGGTTTCAGTTGATTGAGTTGGTATAATGTGGTCGATAAGGAGGCGGCCGCATGCCGTCTTGGGGTTTTTGAAGGGAAGACAGCCTCCACTAATTCTCATCACAAAAAATCACTAGTCAAGACAGGTATGGGGTGAGGATGATCTGGCGTTATTTTTTGGCTCCTAACGGTGGACTTTGCCTATCTCGGTAAGGAACGGTGTCGGCGCACGTGTTGCCACGGGATATAGGGTGAGTTTAAACGGTCGTTTAACTGAACGAAGACAACTTTTAAGCTAACAGAGCTTTCTCGGGTTCGCTTCATGGGTCAATAGTAGACACCATCTATTGCACGGCCAAGGATCATCCGAACCTCCGAAATCCTTTTTGAGTAACTTGCAGAGCGCCACAGTCTAGTTCGTTCCGTGCCACGTAATTTCTTTACGCTATGAACTCAACTTGCCTAGACAATTCTTTCTGATGTCTATAGATCCCAATTGTAGAGAGGTAAAAGACAAGTCACAAATGTCCTTCCTTCAGGTGAATGGCTTGAAGATAGGGCTCATGGAATTGGTATCCTACTAAATGCAACAAACCGGGGCGATGGCTGAATAGGGAATAGTCTCATCGCGGGTCCCGCCGGAGCTTGGCAGTTCTACATCACGTGTATGACTAGCTCCACGACACTTGGGTCACATGGTGTAGTCCATCTGTTAGGGGAACAACGACATCCATTCGTATAGGGCCCCGGGAGACAAGGCCTCACATGACTAATGTGCTGACTAAGCAAGGCGACAAGGCACCCAATTGCCAGGGCTTGGCATGGTGCTCCAACACCATCTTGATAAGGGCTTACTAGATTACTAGAAACCAGTCATCCCTTAGATCTAGCAAGCATCATGGATAGCTCTTGTTACACCTGTCGCCGTAGGCGCATTGAATGTGAAATGACTCAACCGCCTTGCAAAAAGTGTAAAAAGGCTGGTTTAGAATGTTTTCAAAAACGGCCTTTCAGATGGGTTCAAGGCGCAGCCTTTCGGGGCACGATGAGCAAGGCATCGGTCAAGGATGTATCAGTGGCTTCCACAGCAGCAGCAAACACTAGACCAAGCTCGAGGAAGAAGGGAAATGCGATCGTCACAACTACGACTCATCCAGAGTCAACATTGCCAATGGGTGATGGTAAGAATAATGGTGAGACTCTTCCAGTTGAAGGATGAAGTGCTTTTGGGGCAATCCAAAAGACCTTCATAGCTATATATATCTAGTTACTAATAAGATTTATGTTCATAATGCAGGAACTTTTGCCCATCTAATTCTTAGCGTACCATTGAGTTTGGATGATCCATACTCATCAAGCCTAGACAGAACCTCTAAATATTACCTATATTATTGTGAGTATATTGTCGCTTCCTCATGCCACAACAGCTAGACTTGAATAAACTTTAACACCAAATTCAGATACCAAATGTGTATGCAAGCTGTTCATCATGTATGACAGCAATAAGAATCCTTTAAGAAACTTAATACCTGTTGCTTTAGACAACCCTGTTTTATTCAACTCTATTGCCACTCTTTCAGCACGTCACTTGGCAAACGCAGACAGAGCTTTTCAGCAACCTGAGGATGTAGCACGTTCTGAGTTCAACGACGCTCACCACGATGCTCTTCTGTTTAAGTATAAAGCTATACAAGGGCTGTCACTGGCCTTAGACGATGCAATGTCATGCAGGAAAGACACCACAGTTGCTAGCGCATTCCTCTTGATTTTCCTCGATCTCTTGGAATCAGGAAGTGACAAATGGAACTTCCATCTAGAAGGTATTAAAGGGTTAATAGCCCAAATCCAACTAGAACGTGGGCCTCAGGCAGGAAGAGAGCAAGACCTAGGGGAGACTGTCCAAGGAATACGTGCCTTTATCATCAGACAGATTTATTTGTATGCATTTCCGTCAGGGAGGTGCTTAAAGTTACAAATTCTTATCGCTAACCATTATTGAAACTCCAGGATCGATACCCTTGGGGCAACGTACACGCGCCCGAGATTGTTATCCAACTCCATCTCTCTACAACAGTCAAACACGCCTCTCCCGATGAGTGTAGACAAATCCTATCTAGGGTGTCCTGAGTACCTCCTAGACGCTCTACGGTTCTTTTCGGCTTGTAGGGATCTTCTGGCAAGTTCTGAAATCTTAGATGAGGGTACCTTGCATTCCATCATTCAAGAGCTCAGCGCTGTGCTTGATGCTACACAGAGCTTCGACTTCTATACATGGGCGTCAAGCCTACCGCAGCCACACCCACCTTCAACACAAGATATACAGATGCTTGCCACCTTAGCGCAGTCATATAAGGTCGGAACCCTGATATACGGAAAACGTGTTCTTGGTGCCCTGAATGGAGAGTCCACCTCCCAGGATGACTTGGTTTGCGAGTTGATTGATATCATTGAGGCACTGAGGCGCGATGAGGCCCTATTCAAGTGCATACTTTGGCCCATGTTTGTTGCAGGCTTGGAATCCCGACAGCAACCCCAAAGAGAATATGTGATTAGTTGTCTTGAGAAATTCTGGTTGGAGACAAAATGTATAAATGTGGTTAATGCTGGGGATTTATTGAGAAATTTCTGGCGGCAGGAAGACAGCGAAACGATGCTGTTGTCTCAGTGGATATTTAATATTGGCCGGTTGGGGGGTGATTGGCTCCTTATATAGAGGACAACCTCGCCACTTCCTCTCGTCCTTTTTCTAATGAATAATGAGATTTTATATCCTCATGGTGTTTTATCATTTCAAAGTAGGATATTAGATTGGCCCACAACCTCCGGGCTTTTCCGCTGCAGGATGGTACCGAAGACATACTCATTTAAATTGGGATTTGGTCTCTCACTCATCTCACAAGATAGGTCTCTTTCGGGAGTAAGATTCTTCCCCCCCAGGCGTGGCTCATATTTCCGGATGTAAAACTATTGAATGAGGCTACATGGACTACAGTTCAATATACGATCCCGATGCAATGTTTCCCAAAACGGAAGTAAAATCTCGGGGGGCCGTGGGGCGATTCCGCTGGGCACAGCAAGGAACAATTCTCATGACAGGCCTAGAGAGACCGAGTGGGCAAAGTCATTATGTTCGGCAAAAGGTGCTAGGTCATTTGCCTGCTCATACTTGGGTATTCCATGCACGTTTGAGGATCGCCACTATATCGCCCAATGAGAACGCTGTACCCGCAACTGCCCCACGCCATTTTACTTCCCTTTTAAGAAGCCCTATGTCACGGAATTGGGCCCCAGTATCCCATATCCAAGAGTAATTGTTCGGGCCACAGGAGCAGGTAAGCCCAGATGAATTACCTAGGATACTTAACTATAATACCCCTCAATTACACGTCCTCTCTGCATCAATCTTAGCTCATATCTCTTCCCATAAAACCTGCAAAGCCATGTCTCCCACCAGAGCAGGCCCAAGCCGAGAAATAGGGCTGGACGGCCGTAGCCTGCGACCCAGAAGAACGAGCTTCCACAAAGCAACCTACCAAGTCTTCTGCTCCCCAGCTCGCCAAAAGTGTCCCTCTTCCTGACACCGCTCTCGCCAAAGCTGAGACTGAGTACGCCAAAACAGAGCTCCCTGCGCACACCTTCAATCACAGTATGCGCGTCTTCTACTACGGTGCTAATTCATCCTTTACTTCTTGAATATGTAATCTAACCCTTTTACAACGCATCAGGGCTCGCGATCGCTAGGCAACACTCCCCAGAATGGAAGTTCAGCGACGAAACCTGGCTACTGACCTGTCTTTTCCACGACATTGGTACAATCGACAAGTACACCCAGGACGTCTTCTTGTCCTTCGACATCTACGGTGGCCTAGTCGCTTTGAACGTTCTAAAAGAGAAGGGTGCTCCAGCGCCCCAAGCCGAGAGCGTCGCGGAGGCAGTCATTCGTCACCAGGATCCGGTTAAAGCCTTGACGCTGTTGGCTTGCTTATTCAGCTTGCGACGCAGTTTGATGGCCTTGAATAAAGGCCCAACCTTAAGAAATGAATTATATTATTGACCTTTTCTTTAGACAACCTGGGCGCTCACAAGGAGTGTCTTCATCCTGATACGGTGGAGGATGTCAACAAGTATTATCCACGCCGTCAGTGGTCTAGGTGCTTTTCGAGTAAGCTGAGGGAGGAGATTGGCCTTAAGCCTTGGTGCCACACTACTGCGGAAGGAGAGGGCTTTCCAATAGGTATTGAGAATAACGAACTTATGGAGCCTTATGATGGACGGTTCCAGATAGTACCATCATAGATAGTCTCCTAAGCTGTTGAAGATATTGGATGATTGGCATATGATTCTTACCCTAGACTGACTGTCATTATTATTATTAATCAAGTTTAACATCCATAACGTAATTCCCAACCGAGCGCCGCACCTCATATAAAATTCTGGCCGCGGCTGAACTATTAAGGCCTTTATTGACAAAACACTCATATTTCCATATAAAAACTAATTAGGACATTGATTAGGACATTGTCTGCGAGTATACCCTAGAATATGACAATCACTACAGCGCGGGGGCGCTTGTACGCGCTGCCTAATTGGAGATAGCTCTTGATCTACAAGTATAGTATCTTGAGCTTTTTTAACCTTATTTTTATGCTGTATATACTCCCGAGCTTCCTGGATTGAAAAGCCCTCAGTATGAGTGATTTGACGCTTAGATCTTTTTTTTTTCTTTGTTATAGTTCATTAATTATAGCTCGTAAATATTGATTTTCTTGAGCTAAAAAAGCCCCTTTGTTGTATACCATTTCACTTCCCATAACTAACTGATTCAAAGCAGTTTTTGTAGGAGAAGAACGGCTCTGTGTACGAGCTCTTAGCAGCTTTTCAATTGTAGTTGTTTGCTTCTTTAGCTGCTTGATATTATAAGGTGTTTTCGGTGCTGTATCAGTTGATCGATTGCCTGGTGGTGTAGGGGTCTTAAGCTATATAGTAAAGCGTCCAAGAACCTCTTCTGGGTTGAATAGAATTAAGCCAGTAGCTCGAAAAGCACTGAGAGTATTATCTATAGTAAATGCTATGTTGCGAGCTTCAGGATAGATCTTGATAAAATCAAGCTTATTAATATAATTGATTCCTCCACGCATCTTATTTTAAACTAGGCTTCCGTACGCCTTTTTTAAAGGTGAAAAAATGACAACATCAAGCGGTTGAAGGTTATTTGAGGAATGAGTCGGCATGCAGATAGAAATGATATCATTTTCACTGCATATTTAATCGAATTCAGGAGTAAGATGACTGCCGTGGCCATCTAAAATAAGTAACTGATATTTTCCAACTGTGCGACTAGCTGTAGCGAGAATAAAGAGCTTTTGAAGCCAGCGTAGCCCGATTTCATCATTCATCCAGCCATTCTTACTGATTTCAAATCTCCAATCATGTGGAATATTAGGATCTTCGTACCAGCCCTGTATATAAACTTTTCTTTTGAAAATAATACAAGGTGGTAAAGCATATCTGGTAGAGCTAATACACTCAATTGAAGTGTTATAGTCAGCAAACCCGGCAAGACACGACTGGCAACCTAGTCTTCTTGCATCAGTTGTCAAGAGGTGTCGCCGGAGAGAAGAGCACCGTGTATCTAGAGTACCGCTATCAGATTGTTCCTCGTCAAAACACCCATGCCCGCCCGATTGACGAAGGCGTCCCTCCCGTAGATCTCCCCGTACACCACGCCAACGCGACACAGACCCTGCGCATGAGCGAGTCTGCTGGTCTCCTGGATGGCGTTGGCGGTGCCGTCGCCCGAAGTGCCTTGTTTGGCGCTGGAATAGGGCTCCTTGGCTAGGATTTGGGGCAAACCGGGCCCTTATTCGAAAGAATGTTTGTGCTTGACACCGCACCTGGTATGAATATGGCCTTTGCGGCCGAGTCTGCTAGCGGAGCTGCTGGCCCTGTATACGATCTGATTCCAGGTCCTTCCTTGGAGGAGAGAGCGGCAATACTTCATCGAGCCCATTGTGGAAATCCAGCACCATATTCAATCGTGTTGCACAGTGTGCGATTACCAATGGGGTCGGTTTGATTTATACGGTAAAGCTGGGGGTTCGTCGAGATGTCTCTGAGGCTGCTATTGGTAGTTTCGCTGCAGTCAATGATGACATTATTTGGAATCAGTGGGAGGCTAGGGTTAGGGTTTAGTAGTGCATGGTAAATAGTGCTTTAGATCTGCGTTCCTCTTAGCAGCGGTGGATTGAAATAGAAGAAAAATTGTGGCGGCTTGACGACAGGGCGTGAATGCTCGATCACGCAGATATCTCAAGTTTTAGTTTGATGAGATGGTTGAACAGAACTTGGAGATCGCATAGGCGAAAAAAAGGCGGACTGGTCATCAAGGAAGGTTCTTTTGTGTTAGTAGACCTAGCTATGAATTTGAATCCGATACGTTTCTTAGGTTACCTAGTTCTTCTATTGTATCAGCTTATCCTGATTTCTGGAGTGGATAAAGCCGGAAGCAATATTTGGAGGGGGTACGGTTATGAAAATGAGCCCACTAGAGCTTTTGAGAGATTCCGATGGTCTTCTCTGACTGTCACAAGCATAGCTTTGACTAAAATGTTTGTCCGGCGTCCCCTCGATGGTTCCGTGTTATCATCAAATAGAGAATCTGTATCTCCCCTCTTTACTGCCGAGGTCGGCAGTGCCCTAATTAAACAAAATGCAAATGAGAGAAAGGCCTATCCAGCGGTTAAACTATACCAAAACATAATCTTCCTGAAGGGCATATCTCACGGGAAATATAGTCCCGTACTTAGCTGTTCTCCATCAAACTGATCCCTCCGTAAATCCACCAAATCTGCACGATGATATAACCAATGCCACGTCACCCCACTCAAACCAGCACATCAACTGAACAAAACCAACGAATTGAACCTCAAGCTAAATACCCCTAGAATCACTCCACGCCCCTATTTCACTGAATTCTTCTCCCTTAACCTATCTCACCCCAGACAACTTACCTTAATACACTACACAACTCATCCACACCGCACAACCATATATACTCCCTATACTAATCATCAATCCTAACCCCGCCCGTACCTATCTATACATCCAACCTCAATAACAAGTAACAAAACCACGACCCCCAAAAATGCCCTCCAACCAAACCCAAACCCAAACCCAAACCCAAACCCAAACCCAAACCCAAATCCAAACCCAAACCCAAACCCAAACCCAAACCCAGACCCCAGAAACCCCCACAATCCTCCTCCTAGGAACCTGCGACACAAAATACCCCGAACTATCTTTCACCCGCCAAAGCATCCTCACCCACACGAACCCCATCCCCACCGTCCTCCTAATGGACGTAGGCCGACAACAACCGCCCTCAACCACCCCCGACCCCAACCACCCAGACATCAAAATCGACATCCCAACCCTAACAACCACCACAGACGGCCAGCCACTAGCGACCCTCCAGCGCGCGGAATATATACACCAAATCTCCGTCCACGCGACAACCATCGTCAGGGACCTGTACCAGAAGGGCCAAATCCACGGGATAATAAGTATCGGGGGGTCGTGCGGGACGAATATCGCGACGGCGGCCATGAGGGGTGGATTGCCGGTTGGATTTCCGAAGATGATGGTGTCGACGATGGCGAGCGGGGATATAAAGGCCTACGTCGAGGAAACGGATATCACGATGATGTACAGTGTTGTTGATATTGCGGGGCGGAATTGGATTCTTGAGGGGATCTTGAGGAATGCGGGTAATGCGGTTTGGGCGATGGCTTTGGGGTATTTTCAGGCTTTGCGGGCTCGGAATCAGGTTGGTGGTCAAAGGGAAATGGAAAAGGGGAAGGGGAAAGGGAAGAAGAGGGTGGGGGTAACGATGTTTGGGGTTACAACGCCTTGTGTTGATCGATTAAGGGCCCGATTGGAAGAAGGGCATGGGTGCGAGGTCTACGTTTTTCATGCTACGGGAGCTGGGGGTAAAGCTATGGAGCGGTTGGTTCGGGAAGGACAGCTTGATGCGGTGGTGGACTTGACGACGAGTGAGGTGGTGGATGAGGTGATGGGGGGAGTGCTTTCTGCTGGGCCGGAGAGGTTATCGGGGGCTGCGAAGGCGGGGATTCCGCAGGTGGTGAGTGTCGGGGCGTGTGATATGGCGAATTTTGGGGCGCCGGATAGTGTTCCGGATCGGTATAGGGGGCGGTTGACATATGAGCATAATCCGACGGTGACGCTGGTGAGGGCTAATGCGGAGGAGACGAAGGAGATTGCCCGGTTTATCGCGGAGAAGTTGAGGAGGTATGCGGTGCGGCCGGAGTTGATTCAGGTAGTGCTTCCCACGGGGGGCATTAGTTTGATCGACACGCCCGGACAGCCATTTCATGACCCGGAGGTGGATGAGGTGTTGTTTTCCACTCTGGAGAAAGAGTTGGAGGGGAGTGGCATTAAGATCTTGAGAGATCAACGAGATATCAACGATCCGGACTTCGCGGTTAGGGTGGCGGACATGATGGGGGACATGGTGAAACCATTATAGATAATCTTGCAACCGATTTAGCAGGAGACAAGTTGAAACGTTCGGTGTCGATACGTTACGTATGCATACATTCGAAAAGGAGGCTACGGGAACTCATTTGAGGCAAATTTTTGTTTTTTATTATAATCAAATGCTCTATAGCATCTGCCTCTTGCCTGAGGGCTTCATCTAATCGCCCAAAGGTAATAACATTAAGACATGACCCATCAGTACGCACTGTTGAATGCAAAATACTCCAGGTAGGCCGAACCAGAAACACTAAGAACCCCCATATATGCCACTTTTATTGCCGTTGAAGACAAAATACTTTTGAGCCCCAAGTTGATACGGGAACTCTATGTTATTCGTAACATCGTGATATGTTGAAAAGAATCTAGGTCAGGGTATACCAATCAACGAAGAGAAAGGAAAAGTTTAGTAGCGGTAGTGGTCAGCCTTGTAAGGGCCGTTGCCGTTGAGACCGAGGTACTCGGCCTGGACGGGGGTAAGCTTGGAGAGCTTGCCGTTGACGTGCTCGAGATGGAGAAGAGCAACCTGCTCATCGAGGACCTTGGGGAGGACGTAGACACCGACGGGCTTCTTGCCAGTAGTGCCAAACTCGACGTACTTCTGGCCGAAAGCGGCATCCTCGGCCTTGTAGAGGGCAATCTGGGCAAGGACCTGGTTGGAGAAGGAGCAGGACATGACGAAGGAAGAGTGGCCAGTGGCACAGCCAAGGTTGACAAGGCGACCCTCAGCGAGGAGGATGATGTTGCGGCCGTTGGGCATCAGGTAGCGGTCGACCTGGGGCTTGATGTTCTGGACGGACTTGGCGTTGGCCTTGAGCCAGGCAACGTCAATCTCGATGTCGAAGTGACCAATGTCTAGTCTTGTCAGTATACTCTAGCTTTCCGAGCGACCTGGGGAAGCTACTTACTGCAAACGATGGCATCGTTGCGCATGACCTGGAAGTGCTCGCCAACCAGGATGTCACGGCAACCGGTGGTGGTGACGAAGATCTGACCAAGAGGGGCAGCCTCCTCCATGGTGGTAACCTCGTAGCCCTGGACAGCAGCCTGGAGGGCGTTGATAGGGTCGATCTCAGTGACCAGGACGCGAGCACCCATGCTATGAAGAGCCTGAGCACAGCCCTTGCCGACGTCACCGTAACCGGCGACAACAGCGACCTTACCGGCGATCATGACATCTGTAGCACGTTTGATACCGTCAATGAGGGACTCACGGCAACCGTACAGGTTGTCGAACTTGGACTTGGTGACGGAGTCGTTGACGTTGATGGCGGGGACGAGCAGCTTGCCCTCCTTCATGGCCTTATAGAGGTGGTGGACACCAGTGGTGGTCTCCTCGGACAGACCGTAGCAGTCCTTGAGCTGCTCAGGGTACTTGTTGTGGACGAGAGAGGTGAGGTCACCACCGTCATCAAGGATGAGGTTGAGCTTCTTGCCATCCTTGAAGGCGGAGAGCTGCTGCTCCAAGCACCAGTTGTACTCCTCCTCGGTCTCACCCTTCCAGGCGAAGCTAGAACCCGTTAGTTTTGGGCCCAATATTCTAGATAATGTTGTTTCCCAACTTACACAGGGACACCGGCAGCGGCGATAGCAGCGGCAGCGTGGTCCTGGGTGGAGAAGATGTTGCAGCTGGTCCAGGTAACCTCGGCACCAAGGGCAACGAGGGTCTCGATGAGGACAGCGGTCTGGATGGCTAGAAGTCGGTCAGCGAGACCCTCACAGACGAAGTCAATGGGATGAGAACATACTCATGTGAAGGCAACCGGCGATACGGGCACCGGCGAGAGGCTGGTCCTCAGCATATCTGCGACGGATGGCCATAAGACCGGGCATCTCAATCTCGGCAATCTCGATCTCGCGGCGGCCGAAGGCAGCGAGGGACTAGGGAAAAGTCAATAATGTGAACACGACTGTAGTTTTCGACTTTTGAGGCACGTACGATGTCGGCGACCTTGAACTTCTGAGCAGGAGCAGCCATGGTTGCGGATTATTTATGAGAATGCTACAGAACCGTTAGCGATAATTATCTTCTGGAAGATCAGAGAAAGAGAAGAGAGACTGTTTGTACTCACAGAAGAGGGGGGTATAAAAAAAAAGGGTACGGGTGAATGGAAAGAGGAGGGAGAAAGGATGAGAAAATGGGGAAGAGAAGAATTAAAAGGAGAGGAGCAACCGAAACAAAAGTCGAGAAGAGGGGCCGCGGAGGGGGACTTCTCGGCGTTGGCGTTTGTCCTGCGCTGGCGGGGCTGCTGATTTTCTCTCCCCGGACTTTCTCTCGCTCCGGACTGCTTTCGGTTAGCATCTAATCAGTCGGATTATCCAAAGTCTACTCCGTAACTACTAGCAACAGAAACATTGAAATTCAACTTTTGCTCCGGCCCTGAAAAATGGCCGGCCGACCAATAACCAATCATCTCGTCACATGTGCCTGCCAACCCCAACCCGAAGGTCCCCATCGGTGATTTCCTTACAAGAACAACAGCCGTCCAGACATGGAGTAACTCCTAGGTCATGTTAGACAAGACATATTACCTGGTTCACTTTTTTTGATCAGAAACCATGGTCTTTCGACACTATACTAGAGGTCGTTTCACACCGGGAACTTCTCCCTAGAGCTCTGCGTACTAGTCAGCTATCTTAGCTAAGAAAAAGCCTGGTAACTAACTAGTTAACTAGATTCTACCAGTATCGTATGTATTATAATATAATCTCAATGGAATAACTATACAGGTCTAAAGGCTGTTCAGAAAGATAATAGTCCTAATGAAATAACGAGCCTCAAAATCGAATAGTCTAGATCTACGAAATATAATCATATTTTTAAGCTCCAAAATTTGATATGCGACGAATAACCAAGAGTGGACCTCAGGGCCCAGTCCCAATATCTTCGAATAAGGACAATGAAAAAAATTAATATGTGCGGATTTTGTGCCTAAGACCCGATTCCCTGGAATCGAAGGCATGGGTTCCAGGAGCAAGCAGAATCCAGAACACAATGGCGACTGAACATGGCGGGGATATTTGAGGTATAAACGATAGATTGACTCGGTGGTGCACAACGACAGGCTCAAGCAAGCACTGCAATCTAATAAGGTCCTAGGTCGAAAGTGTCAAGCTGGAGGAGTATCGGTTCAAGATTACTATTAGGTGCTCGTCAATATAAATTCACGCCTCTCAACTTCTCAATACAAGCGGCGCCAATTAGGGCGTCATTTTTATCGCTTACACTAACGGAAAACTCATTGTGCTCGCTCATACAAGTGAGACAACTGCTCACAACTTGAGTATATGCATCACCCATCATTCTGTCTATTGCCAGAGGTAAGAGGCAATGCTTGATCGCACTTTAATTGGTAAAGTCTGACATGAAATCTGATGTCTGCGCGGGCAATAGTTGCCCAGCGTCAATATAAATCAGGATTTTATCACCAGTGTGAAGCAACCAGGACTTGAGATAGTATAATTTGGAGTATATAATACCAAAAGCTTAGATCTCATATATTAGTATCTGCTATTATAACTATTCACAAACAATACACATCCCATGTTGGATGAGAGGGCTGGATGGTATTTCCCGCTTTATTATATAGTAATATTCTAAATAGTAAAATATAAAAATAAAAAAAAAAAAAATCAGTCCTCCGCAAGGCGCACCTCGACTGCACCAGTTCTTTCTTTAACATCTGTAAAAAGGTCATCAATTCGAGTAAAGAACGCAATGCCTCTTTCCTCACAGCCAGCAAAGACCATGCCAACTACGTCGCCCTCCACTGAGCGGATTAAGGCTCCAGAATCTCCACGATATGAGAAGAGACCGCCTTTATGGCCGGTGGCTGAGTGCTCGATTGTTTGGACTTAAGTAAGATAGCCGCCCACAATTTCTTCTAAGACCAGTGCGGGCTCAAGATGACTGTATCTTCCCTTGCTATATCCAGAGCTTCTATCATCGAGATAGAGTATTCTCCCGACAAGATCGTTGAGCATGTTTGGCCTCGCCATCTTTAGCGGCAATGCGCGGTCGACCTATTTAGATATTTAGATCAGTATAGAGAGACAGTAGCAGTCAGTACCGGTGCACCGCAGAGATCATGCCGGAATATCCTCACGGGCGCCGACGGGCTGCGGTTCCCCAAGAGATAGAATAGAAGGCCGGTCAGCAGCCAACAATTCCCTCCAGCGACACAGAGAACTAAATGGTGGTAAAGAAACTTACTTCGTTGGGCCCCTCGCGAACCCCTTCAATTTGGATTAGACCCCAGTCAACATTCATCAACGAGTCAGACTTCGCAATTGATGGCACCTTCCGGTGCCTGAAGCCTGATGCTGCGACGACGGACCCAAGTTGATAGCTGTTTCTCGCACAGAAATCGCGGATCTCCTGTACGAAATTCTTTTGATTATCAATTTCTGCTTTCCGACTGAGAAACGTGCGCTTGCCAATTTCTGACATCATGTCCAAAAGTCCTTCCTTCTCCATTTCTGACCCCTTCTTGTATGTTTCCCCCGATTCCCCTTCGGTGATCTCACTCTCCAGTAGTTGCAGTTTCCTATGCATGTCCACGAGGCTTGGACTGTGCATGCGGAGATGGCGTTTGGCATTGTGTTCGTTCATTTGGATGCCGTTCTCGCGCCACCCCTTGCACACTACAATATCGATGTTAGCAGGCATTATCTTTGATGGAACAGACAGATGGAATTCACACTCAGAGATGGCTTGGGGTGTTCTCTCTTCATGGGGGAGAACACAGTGAAAGCAGGTAAGTCCAAACTTCCTCCATTCGCCGGAGCGTGGATATTTCAGCTCCAGGTATCCCCCAAATGCCGAGGCTGCCATATTATCGGCTTGGATTCCTAGGCTCCGCCCCGGCTTCACGGAGCCCTTGAAAGCAGCACGGTCCAAATCACCAACGATGAACCCAGATCTGCTGATCACGTCCTTGGCGATCTCCACAGCCACCATGTTTAAGTCATACTGTGCAAGAATCCTAATGATGGTCTCCCGAGTGCTCCTCACGTTGACGAGAATCAGGACCGTTGGGGGATTTTCAGACACTTCTTCACTCTTTCCCACTTGATAACAGCCCACCATGATCACATCGGTCAAGTCTATTTGCTGTAGTATGCTTGTTCGTACGGCTTGTCACTTCTCGCATTCTGCATCCGTTCTCAGGACTGGGAAGACACTTGGGGGCCGAAAGGCGCGGGGGTCAGCGATTTCAACGACGACTTGCTGGAGGCCCTTATTGATGAGAGATTCTCTGATCTGGCGACAGTCAGTCAGCCAGGCATCGTCGACGGCCTGCCGATGTAGCCACGGTAAAAGCCGTTGTTGTCGGGGTCGCCTGTGGCCTCCACCTTGATTGTAATGCGATTTGATTGCAGGACGCCGAGTATCCCTCTGTAAGTTATTAGCACAACTTGACGTACTTTATGAGTCATCAAAACTGGACATGTAACATCACTTTTATCAAACGCAAGGGAGGGAGTATATACCTATAGGCTTCAGTGTCCGTGCCACTAAGTTTCGAATAAAGGTGATGGTCTCTAGTCATCCGCACATTTCGTGCCGGCAACGAACACAGACTTGGGCCTCCTACTCTCAAGTCGTCATTAGTATACCCGTCATAGGTAAGATCCCCGTCATCGTCACTGGAGCCCCTAGTTCGGCGCTCTCTGCCGTCTGAGCCCGTTTGTCTTCTTCATCGCTTAGAACATTTGATGCATGCTTTCTCGTATGACGCTCGATGCCCTCTGGATCGCCTCCTTGAAGCCGTAAGACATTCGGAGAAGCGTAGGCCAGCTCCAAGTCGGAGCCTCTGGAGGACATTCCGGGCAGGCAAATCAAGAAAAGAAATGTAGAGGAAAAGAGAAAGAATCTTCAAAGCATTAGTCTTTTAATATTAAAGGTTCTGGAGAAGAGGATTAGGGAATGAGGGAATGAGACAACGGGAAAGAAGATAAGAAAGAAAAGAAAGGTTATTTAAATAGTTAGGAGAGTTGATCTCAATGAGTAGTCAATGAGTGGTTACCTACTCATTGACTCAAAATGAGCTATTTATACCAGGCAACCTTAAGTAAACAACTAGGTACCTTAAGGTTGGTAGTCAATTCATGATGATATGGAGGAGGGTAGGTAACTATTGCTTCACTGCTATATCTTGTCAGGAATTCCAGGCAATGAATCCTGCCTCCGCTATTATTTCACACGCGCAGTGAAATATAATCTACCTTTTGTCGGATATTGGATATTTGGAGTTATCTCGAAATAAATAGATAGATAAATAGAGGGAAAAAAACAAAAAAACATACAACAGCCGGGATTCGCTGGTGGTCACCCACCCAACTACTAACCGGCCGGCGTGTGGCTTAAGTACGGCTGAGCGGACGGGAAGCCCTGTTATCCACACCCTATGGTCGTATGTGATAGATAGCTTGGATAGCAAGTTTAAGATTGAGGATAGAGAATTTGCATTCGTAGAAGCTAGTAGAAACAGACTAGAGAATTATAGGCAGTTTAATACTCGCCTTGTGTCTTAGAAGAGTCGAGCACAGTTGGCTTTGATGGCGCAAGAACGATATTGAGTGTGCGGACAACTGGGGCAGTAGTGGACTGCAGTTCATTGCAGGTTATTTGATACGTAAATAGAAGTCTATTCACACTAGCCATCACTACAAACCATCCAAAAGATTTATCCCCCCAGCGGTCTACTATATAGATCACGCACCGCAACGCCAAAGAGGCAACAAAGCGCGTTCCGAAGCAGGTTCGCTATAGTAAATCGCCGTCACAGGGCGGGCGAAAAGTACGGGGTATAAAAGCGGAATATCAAATAATCAAGACCAAACCCAAGTAACTGGGGCCTCATACCTATTAGGATAACTCGATACTATCCGCCAAAGTAAAATGACATCCTTACCTCACAACATAGTTAATCTCTGTGATTACAAAAAAAAAAGAAGCAGCAAGGGGGCTCCCGAACAAAACCCACCGGCATATTCCGTCTCTAATACGAGGAATGGCCACGATCTCACGCAGATCCACGAGCCACATTCCAGGACGAAAGCAGGAAATTCCAAGTTAACGTCATTCGCATATTAACTGACCTGTACACCCGTACAAATTAATTCTCATTATCCTCTTGCCGTAACTCTTTTCAGGACGTCAAAATGGTTATCTTCACCCTCTTCACCTTCGTTGCCCTTGTTTCTCTCGCGATGGGCACACCCGTCCGAGATATCATCTTGAAGACCGATACGTCCTGTCAGGTACCGGGTGGTTGGGAGGTCGCGGATCTGTCATGTCGGAATACTGTATTTTGCTCTCTGGGCGTGGTGGGAAGGATGAGGCTGATCTATTGCGTCTAGTGTGTCAATCAAGGCTCCGGGTGGACTGGTGGATATTGCGATGATGAGCTGTACGTTTCTTCGAGGTTTATTTCCTTTAAGGAAAGGTGCTATGGGTGACTGAGAGTGAGAAGTGCTAATGGCAGCAGGATTTGCCATTGTAACTTTTGATTGCTGTTTCAAGTTTGGCATGATATAGGTGGAGTGGGGTTTGCTATCAACGGTGTCTGTAGCTTGGTACAGCAAAGGATGAAGGATGATCCGTCGGACATGCAAATGCTTATCTCATTTATGCGCGAGAGGGATTACCAGTGCATTCACGGTGTTAGATTGAGCTTACAGATGCAAACTGCTCAATAGTATGCTCGCTCAATTAGAAGCATTCATAAAACTAGATCATATACGAACGGCTTTGAAATGGAAATATAATTAACTCGAGTCAACCCACAATTTTAGACACCATCGTTAAATCTGTAATAATTTATCCATCGCTGCAAAGCATCTGTCAGTCGCCGAGTAGGGGGGAAAAGTCAAAAGAAAGAGAACCAACCTTATCATACGGCTTCGATGAATCACAAAACCGCAAATCAGTCGCAAGACGAATAACATTATCTTCATCATTATTGACCGTCGAGGCATGAATCTGAGCCACCCGTTAGTTAACGCTCCCCCAGATACCGTACGAAAAACAAAACACACCACATGAGGTTTATGCAAGACCACATCCCCAGCCTCAAAAGCAGAGACAAGCCAGCGCCGACCATGCTCCTTCGCAAACCCAGCCGGGAACTCAGAAAGCAACCCGGTAGACATCATATTAGCGTTGAAGGCCGACTTGGCCTCTTCCTCCGTCAGACCTGCCCTCAATGCCTTGGCAGTGAACTCGTCCTCCATCTTCTGACCGACGGATTCGCCTACAGACACACATTCAGTCCCTCCACTTCCCAACCCTGACACAGACACAGACAATGAAGGAACGAGCGCCACATACCATCCTCCAAATAAATCAACCCCCCACCATTAATCTTAATATCCCCAATAGGAACCCAAGCAGTAACAGCCGTGGGCTCCCCATACCTCAAAAAGATCTGATCATAATGCACCCCAATGGGCTTCGACCCGGGAATATTATTCCTCAACAAGGTCCGCTTAAACGTCAACGTGTCCTCTCCCCACCCCGTAAACCTGGCGATAAAATCATACAAAGCGGGGTGTTTCACCACGTTCTTCGTATACCACTCCTTGTAATGGGCTTCAATGGCACGGTCCACGAACTGCGCTGCGCCCTCGCCGCCCGGACGTCCGTTCCCACCTACATGCCCTGCTCCTATGCCAGGGTAATCGTCGATGGACTTCTCGCGGTTGAAGATGCCCTCGACGGGGTCGGTATCCTTTTGGAGGACGCCGGTGGGGGCCAGGAAGGAGAAGTACTGCCTACGCGCTTCGAGGATGTCTTCGCGGGGAAGGACTTGCTTCAAAAAGATGTAGCCGTCTTCGTTGTAGCGCTTCCAGAGTTCAGGGATGGGGAGGTTTGGGTCGGAGGGGCGGAGGTAGGCTGCGTTTTCGGGGGTTAGGGGCCCGTCGCTGACGGTTAGGGTTGTTTCGGTGAGGATTCCGGGCATTTTGAGGGATAAGTATGGTTGCCTGGGATGTTGACGATGGCCCTGGCCATTCTTTCAGCCGGATTAAACTCTGGCTTTATACTTGTGTTGAGCTACTGGGTGCGCCGTTGGTCCACTAATGGAAGCTGTATTTGCAAATGTCATTGTGTTCCCACTTGCCCCGCATCGGATAAGAAAGTTATTCCTCTAGAATGCGGCGTTATCGCCAGTCCCGAGCTGCAGTTCGTAAGGGTCCATTACTGGATGAGGCAATATTTCCCCAGTGGGGCTCCTCACGTTGCTATGGATGGCGGGCAACAATGCCTTTTGCAGAAAAGTGTGGGGTGGGCCCCACTTCCATGCGGGTAACTATACTTTTTTGGGATGATTGGTTCGGATGAAATCCTCATCGTGATATGGAAGGCTGCTCTAGAAGCATCCAAGTATGCTCCTTTAATAATTACATTGGTCGTTCGATTATTTGTGGAACGAAGTGCAATCTCATCAACCTTGGTCCACCATGATCATCATGCATACGGACAAGCAATGGGGGTCCAATTGATGAACTCTTTCTGAGTCTGCGTGATGTTCGATCGAGGTAATAATAGGTTTGTGCATAGTTGACTTCATGAAGTAGCGCCGAAACCCTGGTCATGTGAGCAAAGAGTTGAATCCGACAGGTTTTCCCTTGTGGACGCTGTCGCACATGCTACAGTTGGTTGGTTGAGACGACAGAGCTAAGGACCGTGTATGACAGAATACATTGAAGATGAAGAGAAGTGAACTATGTAGGCACAGGACGAATATTCCTTCAGTCCACAGCCGTCGAACAAGCAATAGCGAAGGGACCACACACGAGTCATCATGGTCAGCAGAATAAACTGAAATGTGTATAGTAATTAAATCGCTGGTAAACCTGACCTGATACTGAACAGTACTTCTCAAGACTGGTAGATATCGCATAAACCTGAAGGAGAGATTTGATTCAGCAAGGAAGTTTGGTGGCCAAAGACAATCAATAGAAATTGCGATAGGGCTGCAGATAATTCGAAGCACTTGGACAACATGGCAGTAGCAAACTCGTGTCAAATGTGGTATATGGCACCCAAAAAACGATTTAGAAAAGATAACTCCAACCTGCGACTAAGAAATCAGATCCTGTTGACATATCCGGCTCCTCTTTGCCATGGATGCGGGCTGTTACAAGCCCTACGAGTATGGAGAGGTAATACAGGGTCGGTATTTGCGGGGGAGTTGCTGTAGGATCGCTCAATCGTACAAGCGGATTGCCTCGTAAGCACGTCATCATAGCTGCGGGAAGCTTGGTTGGCCGAGTTACTTCTAGGAAGAAGTTGTACCGACGAGTGGCTCTCTTGTAGTGTCTCCTTGTCACTCGACTCTTGAGGATGGTGGTATGTGCTCACAGGATCATTTAAGCTCTGAGAAGAATCGTCGTGATCGAGACCCTTACCTTCACCGCGAGCAGTAGCACCCAACGCATCCAGCTCGGTATTTAGCTGGTGTTGAGATTGTGATCTGATGAAAGAGTCTCGATCATCTCGCATTGGCTGATACCGGGTATCTGGATTCTTTGATAGTACGGCATAGACAGAAGCGATCAACACAACAATCAAGAGGACAAGGGAGAAAACTGCATTGTACGCAAAGAAAACAACGCCCATCACGCCTGTTAGAATGCCAGGCTGGCTGAACACCTTTGAGAATATAAGCAGGAAGATTCCATTGACAAGATTAATTGCAGCAATCGTGATGTTGTAAATATCAGTTTTCCTGTTCATCCAGGGTTTTAGAACGCAGACTGTAACCAGCATAGAAGCTTCGATGATCAACAATGCAATAGTCTGCACTATGGGAGCTGATTGGCTTAGGCTGATAAACATGGCTTTCACCAGGATATAAGCGAGGGCTGGAATGATAAAATAGTAAGCCTTGGCTTGATATTGCACATATAGAAAGCCCCACTTGTTCAGACAGGTTGGGTCTGTGTAGAGAATATATGCGGGGTTCCTGTATAATTTCACGGACTGCTTCGCAAGAGAGGCAACTCTTTGTGTTGCAAAACCTATGGCAAAAGTAGACGTCAAGAGCATGACTGCAGCAAGAAGAACTTCGGCAGGAGAGTCACGGTGAGTAAACTCCCACAGACATAGGATGCATATTTGGGGAAACCCGACTAAAACTACCCGAAATAAGATTCCCTTCGTCATGAGCGTCCATTGAACCTCATTGTTCTTGCCCTTGCCAGATTTCTTAAGGAGCTTGTAGCCAGCCTTAGACACCGCGATGCAGATCATTGCAACTATGGCAAAAGTGATAAAGAAGAGCAACCCGGTCAGGAAAATGTTGGTCAATTCAATCCCTGCCCTATATCCGACACGTTGAATACCGCGTATGACGATACTCTTATGTATATCCTTTCCCCCTCCTTCAGCTCGTTTCAACAAGTCGTCGTGGAAGCGCTTCTTGAGAATTTGAATTGACTTTTTAGCATGGTCTGAGACGACAGTTGAAGGGTGTCCACCTGTGGATCGCTGGTACCAAGTACACAAGGTCTCCAAAAAGTCAACATGTACTATCCCCATGCTCCATTGGAAATTTTGAGTCCATGCCTGGACAATTGGAGGCAAGTGGACTGATGACATCCCGAACATCGCTTGCGACTGCATGAATCCAAATAGCGAGAGAACATTGGCTGCTATATGTGTGGCAGCTTTCGAGTGACCAAGGGCAGAGGTGGCTGCAGAAGCAGTCAGGCCCAGTCCGGAAATCACAGCGGTCGTCCAGCCAACCCCTGGCTGATAAATTGTTTTGCCGTTCGAAAGTTCTGCTTCGATGCAGGTGATATCCCTTCCTGTATCGGAGGAGTTGATGTACACACGCACAGAGGCATCTAAGTCTGGAACCGTGTAGGCAATGCCTGAAGTGCCGATGAGATTAGTACATCCGTAGACCCTTAGGAAGTGAAGTCTGCGAAGCTTACCGGGAATTTGTGAAATCACTGAATCAGGTACTTTTATGTTGGTATTCATAACAGGCAAGTCGCCGGGCCGGACCGGGCAAAGTCCTTCTAAATCCATATCACAAGGGTTCAACACCTTTCTCATCGCCTCGTATCCATAAACCGTGATGATCAATTCCGCAATCACTTTACCGGATATTGACGACTTTCCATTAAAGCTCAGCGCAATCGTACGGTTCCCAGGCGTGAACTTCACGTTGAAATAAGTCGCTGTAAACTCCAAACTGTTGGAGCATAAATTCAGTGCCTTGGACTCAATATAGTTCTCGGCGAGCACTATCGGCAAAGCCAACCATGTGAACAAGTAAGCAAGGAAAGAGCTTGGTCGCATGTTTGCAGATAATTCTCAACGGATCCTTCAGGAGAATAATCAGAGGAACTAGTGTAAGCAGATTGGAAGTGGCGCCTCGGTGTCTCGAGTGGCATTTACCGAGAGTCTTATGTGATATCGTGACTATCACCTTGCTCAGTATTCTTTCTGTATGTAATAAGAAAGAAATGCAGCGTTGGTGTAATGGGTGAGGTGAGGTGCAAGGAGAGTAGCGCGAAAACCAAAACGGCATTCACTCGCGTCACGATGAGCGCAAACGATTTGAATGAGTCACGCTCAGAATGCACACGTATACGAAAAGAACAATTTTAACGAGGAAGGTGATCGCTAACCGACGTCAAGAAGCAAGTAATATCAGTTCGATCAAGTAGAGCACTTCAAAAGATCTTACGAAAGATCACGAACCAGGGACGGTAATCAGTCCAGTGTTGCCTTGAGACTTTTGTAGGTTGGTTATGTAGAGATCATGTAAAGAGGCAGGGATGAATTTATGGCCGAGGAGGCGAAAGAGGTGATGATGATGGGGTTTGAATGGTGTCAGGGACCAAATCCATGGATGTCGTACAGGTGCAGTCACTGCAGCCAACCAGCGGTCTGGGCAATAACAGTGCTGCCTAAGGTTTATGTCCCCATTCGAGACAGTCAAAGAAAAGCGATAACCATTCACTGGGCAAATATTCCAACCAGCGCTCACAGGGTTGGACATGACGACGACATCTATAAATATACAGGCCGCGTTTTCCCTATTGAAAGTCCTGTATAACAACAGATAAGTACATGCATATATGAGGAATCTTCTAGTTTATTGTCATTATAATGATCAGATACCTATTTATGCTATATGCTCTGATTAAACTGCTTTCTTCCGTCGAGTGCACACAATCAGCGATAATCGTAGTTTCACTACAAGCTTGGTTCGTGATATTGCGGCCTTGTCGAATATCAATGATACTCAATATTGAGTAATCTATGGACGGCTCAAGCCTCATCAATATAGCATCGTTACGTTTCCGGAAATTCGTGCTGGGTAGTTGCAATTCTTATAAGCGCAAGGGTACCTAGCGTCGATTCTTTTCGGCTGATACCCAATGCAAAAGAAAAGGTTGCTACCCTAAGAGGGTTTCAGTGTATGTGTCCCTGAATTAAGATCAATATGCAACGGGGTGCTCTAAATATGTGGCTCACGCAAGCTACTATCATAGGAAGGGCAAGCTTTGTGATCTCGACTGGTTTCTAAAACGAGGCCAAGGATATCCCCCTGCTAAGGAAACAAGACTAACGTCAGCGCTAACCTATTTATGCTACCATATACCCAGGTTTTATTATAAGCCCTTTTTTGTTTCTTCACAAAGTACTGCACAACCGCCGAACAAGCTAACTGCAGGGTCCTTTAAGCAGGAAACAAGCAATGACTCGACCTTAGAAATAGCCAACTGTGAACTATATACCAGGTACTAAACGGTACAACGGCTTTAGAGAAACTGGAAAGCTATCTCTCCTTGTTGCGACCACTTTTACTTAGGTGGATGGCCTTTTTCAACGAACCTTGTAATGGTACATTCCTTATGTAAACATCACTTTTGTTCGACCTCAGTACCACTTTGACGTGGTGTACGATGGCGCAATCGACCGACAGCATCATGCTCCTCGTCCCAGCGCGACACTTCCACAACCGGAACTTTGACAAGCTTATGGGCAACGGAGCCATCCTCGAACTCCAGCACGGTCTGTCGAAACACATATCCCTTCCATTTAGGAATCCACTTGATCCACAGGAAATAATATATACCGCAACCAACAAGCCTGTTTCCTACGTCAGTAAAGTCGAACAAATCAACGAAGAGGAAGATCACGTACAGTCCGATACCGACGACCAAGTATGTTCCGTACCAGAAGCTAACGTCTCCACCGTTGGCGCCCGTTGCTGGCGGATACCATGGGGCAGCGAGCATGTAGAGGTTTGCCAAAAGTGCGAAGCCAATTGCAATGGACCATGCCCGGTATTCAGGTCGGGGGAGGTTGAGCTTGCTGCGACGCCGGCGGATCAGCAAGAGGCCGATCACCAGTAGGAAATTGAAGATGTTCCCGGGATACACGGCAAGATCAACGACTACCAATTTTTATTTTTTTTTTCTCTCGTTAGTTTGGTGGATAGACATGGGATGATAGTGGGTGTTACATACCGAAGTTGAAGGCGTCTCCAGCGGGAGGCGCGAGAATCATAACCACAGTTATGGCCCATTGCACAACATAAGGCCCCCAGGGGGTTCCAAAGGGTTTTGTGGAAGTCCAAAATTTAGCCCAGGGAAGAACACCTTGTCTGTAGGCACAGAAGGTCAGCTCGTCTGGCTCTATAAGAAAAGTATGCTGGTGTTGTGCCATCAGGCTAGTCTGGCCATCTCACCGTCCAGTCTCGCGGAGCATTCTCGAGTAATTTATCATGACAGCTATCAAGTTACCAAATGCACTGATGCAGATGAGCACGTTCAGCGCGCGGGATGCTCCATTGGTTCCAAAGATCTTCTGAAAAAAGATTCCTGCGGCAATTTGCTTCGAGTCCAAAATTTCTTGCCTTGACGCAGCCGAAAAATAGGCGACGTTCACAAGCATATAGAGAACTGTGACAAGGAATAGGGAGAATGGGGCACTCCAGCGAAGTGTTTTGATCGGGTTCTGCGTGAGTAGTTAGATTCGGATCTTTCGAGGATTCTGTGGCTGCCACTTTCGCACCTTAATCTCGTTCACCACACTGAAGGCGTTGGTATAGCCAGAGTAGGAGAAAATAAGCTTGACCATGGCATTGGTAGCTCCATAGGCGCTTGCCTGCGACGTCCCTTCCCAGGCATTTCTCCAGTTGATCATAGGATCCTCCACCCTCGTGTGTCCACCAAGTACGACTAGTCCGGCAATGGAAATCCTGTATCAATTGAGATGGTAAGTCAGCAGAGTGGCGCATACTGAAATCGTGTAAGACGTACAAAAGCAATGTTGCGATCTTGATGAATCCAAACCAGACGACAATCCTCAAGGACCATTTAGTACTCAGACCCACAACTACGCCTCTGATTAGTTATATGTTTTCATACCGTGCAATAATAATCACAAACCTATTAATGCAACTGTATATGTTGCCACGGCCACACCCTTCAGCTGCCAATTCGTATATGATGAGCCCGCTATCCCGAAGAGATACTCAGCGAAGACAACAGCATTGCTACTCCCGAACGAGAACACGACGTGTTTCACGGCGAAAGCTGTAGGGAAAAAGTATTCTGGTTTCGGGTATGCTTGCTCGAGGTACACGACTTCCGATCCGGAACGACTGGGGAAGTACGATGCTAGCTCCAGGTACAGTGCCAAGGTACTTTCGGACAGAAGATATCCTATGAACCAGTAGATCATCGAAAGGCCGATGGATCCAACTCCATTGAGAATACTGGCCGCTAAGGGGAAATAAGTATGTGAATCAGAAATTAAAGGATTGGGGTCTTCTCACGCGTCGAAAAAATACCAGTCCCAACCATCTGATTAATATTCAGACAAAAGCTCGTCCAAAAGCTCACGGAGTATCCTAGTGGTGAGTCCGTTTCCACGGGTGCACCCGAGGCATCTTGATAGGTCACGGCGTTGCAATTGACACCTTCCGCTGCTGTATATTTGGCATCGCCATCTTGAATGGTAGTCGAACTGTTGTTCTCTTGAATGGAGATATTTGGATCTTTCCCCCTATCCTGCCAAAACGGTAATCCCATTGGGCGGGTTTTGTAGCTTTGCTACCTGGCTTGCGTAGAATGAGAGAAAACGTTTGGACAAAGAAAGATAATTGCGTTGATTGATGTACAGGACCCGGGCAATCCGGGAACATATTTCTGAGCCATGTTATATTTATACTATCCATTACAAGACTACATATAGGATGTTGGTGAATGCTGTGTCGCTAGTTACACTCCACATAGTGCTCAACTCTGCATTGGATGACGCTATCTGAATGCCCGCTAGGCCAATACAATGGCATCCCTATCAGATCCCGTCAAAGGCTAATGGCAGTTACTGGCTAGGTCCATCATTGGGCCCTTAAATTCATTCAAGCAATGACGACACCCGTCTCCGCAATAATACCATGAGGTTACTCCCCGACATGCCTTCAGCACATTGCCATCTCGCAACGAGGGCACTATTGAGAGATTCATCGTCTCGCAAGAGAGAAAATCGCAATCTAAGCATTTATAGCCGTTGAGTCAATATCTTCTCTAAAAAGGAGCGTTAGATTTTCGAAGCAATAACCAAGGCGACATGAGTATCGACAGCAATTGCAACATCGAATGTTGCGCAAGAATGAAATATATGATGTCAATGATCCCTGCAGTCATCTCATCGGATGTGGTATGAAATCGTTTAAAACTCCCAGCTTAATCTTAGTCTCCTGTTTCTTGCAAGACAGTAGCTAGTCTGGGAAGCAGAAGCATTATCCAAGCATTCTAATGAATAGCCTGGTTGGTTATCCTAAGTTGACTACGAATAATGCAAGACAGACGGAGCCCGTAAGCGTGAAAAATTGCGCTTGGACCCCCTACAGCTCCCGCCAAAGGAAGAACATCTCATCTTAGTAGATAATTATGTGATCTGGTTCGCCTCCTCGCTACTCCGAAGCCATTAATATCTCTCGCACTATTTCCGGCTTCCACAAGTTCTAGTAGAATCATTGCCTCTATGCGATCTGTGACGTGCAAGATATAGCGTGATGAGAGCTTGATTAAAGTTCCTCACGGCCACGGTAACGCCAAACGCCTAGAATCTTGAATTTATTCCCAGCTTAAGCTTGAACATAACCCTAACTCACCGGCCAAGTCTTAGCTTTACTACTCCGAAGTGTATATGCTGCACATTAAAACAAATCACAATAACAATAATAATTGTATGGATATATATAATGCCAATGCTAATTATTTGAGCAAGCAAAACCAAATCCAAAACAACCCAAAACATTCTATGGTATCTCTATGCAAAAAAAAAATAACCCTCATCAATTCTCATCCTCTTCAGTCCAATCAGCAACGCTCCACGACCGAACATCATCCTCTATAACCAACTTCAACGTCATAAAAGTAATATGTTCGTACATATCTCGAGCCGCGCCACGAGCCTTCTTATGCCACGGTCCAGTCCCCCCCAATCGGGCATCATTCCGACTCCGCCAAACACCTAGTATTATAATCAGCAAAAACAGAGCTCAAAATAACAAGAAAATGGTAAAATCTCACAAGTGGCCAAATTCTCCCTACTTTCATTCTTCGTCCCAAACCAATACTTCAACAGCCCCCCACTAGCACAAGCCTCCTGATGCGAATACGCATCCAAATCATGCAACCGCTGATTATCCGCATCAGCCCTCAACCTCGACCGGAAAACAACCACATAAAAATGCTGCCGTTGCCACTTGTACCCGTCGGCACTAGCCAAGCCCCTCAGGAATCCGAACACATCCTCCCAATTGAAGGTTTCCGTGTACGGGGCCGTGGCGTAGTCATGGCGGATGGGCCTGAGGATGGTGAAGGCTTTCGCGAGGAATCGGTTGGCTTTGTCGAGGGTTGTTAGGTCTAGGAGGTGTTTCGGGTGGTTGTACGGGGATGTGATGAGAAGGTTGCTTTGTGGTGCTGCGGTTTCATGTGGGAGGCCAAATTGAAGTTGGAGGGACGCTGCGGCGTGGAATTTTAGGGCATCGAAGTCGGTGGTTATTAGGGTGTGGTCGTAGAGGGAAAGTGTTTTGGATTGTTGTTTGAGGTCGGTGGGTCCTGGGCTTTCTAATCCGAATATTGGCTTTCCTAGTTCTGGAGCCATTGGGTCTCCTTTTTTTTTTCCTTTTGTTATGTAGGTAGGGATATATATATTAGGGCTGGAGTGATATGCGGCCCGCGGGAGGCAAAAGAGGGTACCAAAGGAGAACAAAGAAGCAAGAGAAGGGACAGCACTTTTGCAGGAAAGAAAAATCAGTGCAAAGAAAAGGAAGAACAGAAGAGAAAGAGAACCCCAGAAGGAGAGACCCGTCCCCTATAAATCTTCAACAACGGTCCCCCCGGAGCGAAAGGGGCGGTATGTAGTGAAACTTCTGTAAAAGCACGCAATACGCTGACGGGGTTGGCCTGAGGCCTATTCGGCAAGAGTAATCCACCGGCTAACCATTGGCCCGTTATTTACCGGGGGATTTTCAAACTAAAGCAACTTTATGCTTAGCGCCCCCGACGTTGGCGTTTTTAGGGCAAAAGAAGTGCCCGTTCCTGATATTTAACAAAGAACCGAAACAAATAGGGCATCCATTCGTGCCATCTTGATTAATTTACAACTGCTATTATTATTGATTTTTCAGGGGCTTGGACGTGAATATGACATGCCTGAAACATTACTTGATTACCAAGATCAAACTAGCGCGAAAACCTTGGGACTAGCACGCCATTTCACAAAACTTTGCGTCTGATCCGGAGCATTTTCTTCATTGGAACCATGGTACTGGTCAGTGGCTGGCACGTGGCACGGCGAGGGTTATTATCCAACGGCTTGAGCCTTAGAGTTCCAGAAAACTAGAAATAAACTAGAAGAAGAGGAAGGAGGCTGGCGCAATCGCTCTGTTACACGCAATTGTTCTCGAGATTTCAAGGTAACAGTCAAGGTTTATCATACACTGAATGATGGTATCATGCGAATTCCGAATGGATCCCCTATACCAGAACGCCTTTTTTAAATGCTCATGAAAAGCAAAACCGGAAACAAAGAATAAAAGTAAGAGAGAGGCATCCAAATCATCGCTTCGATGGCAGTGGTGGAGGGCCCATCTTACCCTCGCCCGTATCAACCTTTTTCTGCGGAGGAATTGGTGGTACCTTAAACCCTCCGTTATCATTTTGGGAGGTGTTGGCTGGACCACCGCCAACCTGCGTAAAAGTGCCCGACTTGAACCATCGGTCTTCCTCGGCTTTACGTTTCCGGCTTAACTCCGCCTGCACCTTGGGATCTACGAGCTCCAACCCCTGTACAGGCGTGAACGCAATGGTACTGGCCGTACCTGCGCTACCGCCTAGTGAAGTACCAATGCCAGAGGAACGAAGACCTTTCGCCTGTAGAACACTTGCGGTCCCTCCAACTCCAGAACTAAATCCACGGAGAGATGAAGCCGTGCCGCTGGCGGGGGTGGCGGTTCCCCAACCTTTGTTGGACTTGCTGAGCTTAGCTCGGGTTCTGTTATCGATCTGGGTTGCTCGAATCCGTCCATCATTCTGTTGACCCAGCATGCCCAATCCCACTGTTCCTTCACCCATGCCGTAACCAACTTCCGCTTCCTCCTTGCCGAATGCCATCCGGTTTTGGGCCTTGCGAATCTCCGTCATGGCAACTGCTTCCTTGGCCTTCCTAGCTCTCCTACCACCTCTCTTGCGAGCCGGCTTGTCATCAGGGGCAGGGAGGGCCTTCACTCCGGAGTTCGGTGGAGGCTCTGTGAGCTTCTCGATACGCTGAAAGCATTGCGCCTGCAGTTCTTCACCTAGAGATCCATCGGGGTTACTGTTGGATACGTCCGCTCGGGTAGCGAGAGCCATCTTAGCTGAGACAATACGCATCGCTTGGCGCTTCAGATCATCCGGAACACCTTGAATCATGGGTGAGTTGTAAAGGAAGCCCCGCGACTTGGTACCAATGTTCGTAGCAAATCCTAGCCCTTCACTTCTCTTAGAACCCTGGGCCGCCAAATTGCACGACGGGATCTTGGCGAGTTCGCGTAGACCACCTGTCTGATTGAGAAACTGGGCTGCTGTTTCCGGTCCAATCAAAGCTGCCAGATTAGGAGCAATCTGGGTGATACGAGACTGGATGCTTTCTGTAAGGGCCTTCCGCTCTCGGTCCAGTCTCAAAATCCTTTCGCAAGTATCAAGCACCGATTTCAACTCCGACTCGGTCATTTCCCGTCCCCTGGTAGTTGTGCCCTCCACAGAAACGACCATCAGAGATGGGCCATCCAAGATAGACCTCAAAGACTCGCCGACCATATTATCCGCTGAAGAGGAGATAGCTTTGATATCGTTGAGCGGGCCATTTTTCAGAATGGCAACTGTCTTCGCGTAATCGATGGGATTCGTAACAAGGGTTTCTAGCTCTGGAAATCGGACCGAGTAGTGGTCGCGCAGGGCTTTGTGTAGGCGTGTAAGTTCATCACCGGTCGATAAGGCGACTTCAAACTCGTTGTTGACCTCAGAACCGGCTTTTTGTTGATGCTGCAGCTCTTCGTCCACATCTTCCTCGATGCCCTCGCCCGTCTCGAACTCCTCGTCCTCCGATTCAAAATCTCTCAAGAGCTCCTCAGCAGTAGACATGATGGGTGTGCAGCAACACAACCACGAGGTGAGCTATGAATAAAAGTAGTGGGTGGAATGAACTTTCGACGCCGCCGCAAGAGTTGTTCAAAGTGAATCCGCTTAGTCATCCGTTTAAGGTAGGGTGTTGGGTGGCGCTACGGACCTAAAGTGCAGCTCTTCCGACTTTTGGCTAGGAGAACCAAAAGTCGATTCAGAGCAACAGCATCTGGCTTGACGCCATCGCGATATACAACACAGTCGCTTATAAGGCACTTGCTAGGATTGCGGCTTCTGGAGGAGGCTCGTTGTCCTTGTAAGCTTTATTTGCGCAGTGGTCGCTTTACCCATCAACCCCACTTAATCACGCGTCGCCAACAGATTACCTGCTTGACATAAAATCCCACTTCACCATGGAGTCATCTCGGGGCCCTCCCAGGGTCAAGAACAAGGCCGCCGCACCAATCCAGATCTCAGCGGAGCAGCTTCTCCGTGAGGCTGTTGACCGACAGGAACCCGCGCTGCAGGCGCCGACGCAGCGATTTGCCGACTTGGAAGAATTGCACGAGTACCAGGGTCGCAAGAGAAAGGATTTTGAAGACTATGTTCGCCGAAACAGGGTCAACGCAAACAACTGGCTGCGCTATGCAGCATGGGAACTTGAACAGAAGGAATTTCGCAGGGCCCGCTCTATCTTTGAGCGGGCGTTGGATGTCATGCCGACCCATGTACCACTGTGGATTCGATACATTGAGTCGGAGATGCGCAATCGGAACATCAACCATGCGAGGAACTTGCTCGACCGTGCGGTGACGATTTTGCCGCGTATCGATAAGCTGTGGTACAAATATGTCTACATGGAGGAGACACTTGGTAATATTCCTGGCACTCGCCAGGTGTTTGAGCGTTGGATGTCATGGGAGCCGGAGGAGGGAGCTTGGAGTGCGTACATTAAGCTCGAGAAGCGGTATAGCGAGTTTGAGAGGGCACGCAATATCTTCCAACGCTTCACGATTGTTCATCCCGAACCGAGGAACTGGATCAAATGGGCTCGGTTTGAAGAGGAATATGGGACCAGTGATCTGGTGCGGGAAGTTTATGGAGCAGCGATCGAAGCACTGGGCGAGGACTTTATGGATGAGAAGCTCTTCATCGCGTACGCCAAGTTCGAGGCGAAGATGAAGGAGTATGAACGTGCAAGGGCTATCTATAAATATGCTCTCGACCGCCTGCCTCGCTCTAAGTCTATGACCTTGCACAAATCCTACACAACCTTTGAGAAGCAATATGGTGATAGGGAAGGTGTTGAGGATGTGATTCTCTCCAAACGCCGAGTGCAATACGAGGAGCAGCTCAGGGAGAATCCTAGGAACTACGACATTTGGTTTGACTTTACTCGTCTGGAGGAAACCTCTGGTGACCCCGAAAGGGTACGTGATACGTATGAACGGGCCATTGCACAGATTCCCCCTTCGCAAGAGAAGCGGCACTGGAGGAGGTATATCTACCTCTGGATATTCTATGCCATCTGGGAAGAGGTGGAAGCTAAAGATGTGGAACGTGCCCGCCAGATTTATAACGAGTGCTTGAAGCTCATTCCCCACAAAAAGTTCACATTTGCCAAGATCTGGCTCATGAAGGCCCAGTTTGAAATTCGCCAGATGGAGCTTCAAACAGCTCGGAAAACATTGGGCCAAGCAATCGGCATGTGCCCCAAGGACAAGCTCTTCAGAGGCTACATTGATCTCGAACGCCAGCTTTTCGAATTCGTACGGTGCCGGACACTGTTCGAGAAGCAGATCGAGTGGAATGCATCCAACAGTCAGTCCTGGATTCAGTATGCGGAGTTGGAGCGGGGTCTGGACGATAGCGAGCGCGCGCGGGCTATCTATGAACTAGGAATTGAGCAGCCAACGCTCGATATGCCCGAATTGGTGTGGAAGTCGTACATTGACTTTGAGGAATACGAAGGCGAGTATGAACGTGTCCGGCAACTCTACGAACGGCTCCTGGAGAAGACAGACCACGTCAAGGTGTGGATCAACTACGCCCGGTTCGAGATCAATGTGCCGGAGGACGAGGAGGAGGAAGAAGAGGAGGCGGAACGGCCAGTCAGCGAGGAGGCCAAGCGACGCGCTCGGGCTGTCTTCAGCCGTGCGCACAATGTATTCAAGGAGAAGGAGCTCAAGGAAGAGGTAGGTCATGCCACTGTCTATTTTAAGAGTAGAGTTGTGACACTAACATCATGCAGCGTGTGGAACTCCTCAATGCCTGGCGGTCATTCGAACATACCCATGGATCCACCGAGGATATCGACAAGATCGAGAAGCAAATGCCGCGTCGCGTCAAGAAGCGCCGCAAGTTGGACGACGACCGGTACGAAGAGTACATGGACTATGTGTTCCCGGCCGACGACAAATCAGCAGCGAATCTGTCAAAGCTGCTGCAGAAGGCGCACGCCTGGAAGCAGGGCCGAGCGTAATAGAAGAATTATCTGTGTTATATGAGGGTTATGGATACATACTATGGGCTTCGTTTGCATTAAAATCGGGTAGAATTAATCCAAACAAGATAATGATCATGACTAGCTTTGCATACGATATTAGGCATAGTATCCTCACACATCAGTGACCTACTTTACAACAATACTATCATTATAGTACGGTAAGAAAAGAGCCACCCATCAGATATTCGAAATCTAATTTGCTGTCGGTCGCATCTAACAGTGATGATTCTGTCTGAGCTGATTGGGGCGCTCCGTTGTTCGGGTTGTTCTTAATCCACGACCGAGCTTGTTAGGTCCATCTTTGTCCGCGACGACGCACAGCATCAGCGACATGTATGGAAATGAGACGGTCCACAACGGTTCGATTCAGTCTTTGGATCATCTTCTCGGCGCTCCATTCTTTGGCCGATGTTCCGAGTCCACGAATCCAGCTTTGGGCTGAATGTACCGCTAACGGCTGGCGACCTACGCAGTAGCAAGTGAAATAAGTGCTCCGGATATTCTCTGATTCCTCCGCGTAATATATGGGTATCCCTTCCGATACTTAGGCAGGGCCTCGTTGTTTAAAGAACGATTTGAGCATCGAGATTCATTTCATCCAGGGGTGGTGGCTCTACCTCCAGGATAAATGCAGTGAGCTCTTTACCGAACCCGACTGCGTCATGGAGCACTGTATCCCCCTGTCTCCCTCTTAGGGCAAGAAGGTTGGCCTCAATCTGGATTGAAGGATCAGCTACCCATCAATATTACATCAGTATCTCTGAATGAGGGTACCAGGAGTCCCTCATATTGGTCGTGAGATCCCTTTCCATTTGACACATGCCCAACTCGCTTGAGTTGTTGAATCCTCGATAGTAAGTCTCCTTATACGCCGCCGTATGTATCACTCAAGCACGGTCCTCTTTTCAATGTTCGGATCTATCTATGAGGCGTACTGTAGTGCACTGCCCTTAATCGACTGGCCGCCGTAAAGTGCCTCCGGTGTCTAAGGAGTCTCCGATTCTTCGTACGGGTATGCATAAGGTCGGGCAGCATCTCGTCCTCATCTTTTAAGAGGCGCTGGAGCCATGTTGTCTTTTGGACGATGATAGGAGGTAGTGTGAGGTAAATTATCGTCGCAACCTTTTGCCCGTGGACAAGCCCGTGGACCAAAGGAACGTCTGTTCGTCCGCGTCCTGGTGTAGCCTGTTTTCATTGTCGACCAGTTCATCTGCCGTGAATGCTAGGTAGATTCGCTCCCGGTCCGCCGATAGGGAGGCCTTCTGAACGGGAGGGAGCCTCGTCGGACGGTTGCTCGAATAAGTCGGGCCCATCATTCAGGCATAGCCACTCGGGCGATAGTTCTCTGATGCCTTGTACCGGTCTCTTGCCCTTTGCTACCTCTGAGAGTTGAGGCTGGCCGGCGGCGGGCACAGTACTACGCATCCAATATAAAACCATCCAATCTAATATCAATATTAGAAAAGTCTCTATTGCAGAAGCATATTCACTTACCAACATGCACTTCTTGTACTTTACTTTTTTCGGAGTAGGCCTTCATACCGGAGGCGGCAGCGAGAAGCCAGTTATACTGGCCGACGGAAAGAAGATCTCCCCGTCCGCAAGAGACGGCCCACGGCTCGGGGTACCAGGGGCGGCTTCACTCGACGACAAGTCAGGGACAGGCACATGGGGCGGTGCGACAAGATCATCTCGATCATCATGGATGGCTTGTCTAAGGCCTCCAGCTCTTTCGATACGCCTAAAAGGAAAGGAACGATTAGCCATTGAAGTCAATGACGAACGAATAACAAGTTTCGATACTCGCGAGGTGTAACCAGCATCCCAAGTGTGACCACTCATACGTTCGAACGATCTACGCAGACCACAGGTGTTAGACTTATTGTTACAAATACGATTAGAACAGGCACCCATGTTACACATTATGTTCCCCAACCTATCCTCGAAAACCTTGAAGATTATTGAAAACAAAGTGGCTCTCAGTAGCAGATTGAAATCCGGCTTCAACCACTGGTATGCTAATGACTGGTATATCATGGAGTTTTTAAGTGTGTGTGTGTTTCATCAAACACCACAAACCAAGAGTTTTCAATAAGTGAAAAGCTCCCGTGCTTCAGCATTTCTAGATATTCGTCGTCAAAATTCGTTTTCTTGTCAACCCGAAAGGCAACAGGGCCTGCATTTAAAGTTTGATACGAAGTCAACGCAATGGACCTTGATTGAGGGGGTGTCCGTCAAATAATGCATGATCGGTCAAATTCAGAAATAGAGAGTATTGAACGGTGTAGATTGTTGAAGCAATGATGAAGCATTGGCTTGCTGCTGCTTTCTCTTAATCTGCTTGTGACCTAGCGATGTCGTCCATCTTACCCTTGTGTAGAATTGATTATGAATGGATGAGGGGGAGGCAAAATGGTTTACTTCCAAATTATTATCATCTATCATCTTTAGAGCACTTCGAGGCGCAATTCGTAGTCATAATGCTGTCGTAGATATGGAAGGCTGATGTAATAGTCGGTGTAATAGGAATATTGCCTAGCATAGAAGCAGATCGCGGATGATTAGGTGGGATAGAGTACCGCTTATTTCCAGGTTTGAACGGCTCCTTTGACTTGGCAATTCGTTGCTCGAAATGCGCTGTAGATGAAATTTGAGAAAAAGAAAAACTGACTTCTCGACTCGATATCTCCTAATACTATATTGTGCCATCCTAGTAGGGGTGTCTTAGTCTTCTATTCGCGCTGAGGAAGTTAGTTTTATACTGTTGAATCTGCGTCATCTCGAGTAGGCTTGTCTTGAAATGGCTCAAGATAGTCTGGCTTCCCAGTATAACCGATGGCACAGCTCCCTTGCCGTTTCCTATAACTCAATTTTGATAATGTTTTCTCCTTCCATATCATTTTCTTTGATATTTTTAAGCTCCATGCACGTGGATTTCTAGGCAAGAACGGCATGTAGCCTTTGAAGTCCATAATGTTATTGTACCACGGAGTGTCGCTCAAAAGCAAACTGAACTCGGCTTTTAACCACCTACATGCAGGATGTATCGGAATCGGATGGTAGTGATTTTCTTGACTCCTAGTAAATAAAAATATAAAAATGGAAATAAACAAAGTAATTCCCGTTTTCGCTATCACTATGGCCAAAAGCCGGTATATCCCGGCAACACAGCTGTCGAGCAGAGCCCGAGGCTGTTCTTTGCCCTATTACCGTTGGGCCAATGTTACTCACTGTGATTCCGACCTGAATCGGGTCTGGGGCCTCAATGGAGGTATTCATCCCCATGGGGTTGATTCGGCATCTTCCCGCATTCCGCGAGGTGCCGGAAGTTTTTTGTTATTTCCGTAAGCTTATCAATGCGCAGGGCTGGACACTGGGATATAGAATAGTCTATTCTCCCGGCACCGCGGGGCACAGCCACTTCCAATGCTCTGCGATCAGTGATTTAGAGGCATAGAATCGTCTTTTCTTTTTTTCGGTTCATATATTGTTAGGCTATCTGCCTCCAGATAGTGAGTTGTCTGGCGGCGTCGACCATGGTATGTTTAATAAGCCCCTAGTATATCTGTTGCACTAGGTACAGGGAGCTCTAGCGTGCCGTAAGACCTCTTGAACGAATAGACGTGGAGTGCGGCCATTCCGTGCTTCTGCATACCAATAGAACATGCTTTTAAGCCCTATTCATGGCTTTCGAGGGGCGAGCCTTGAATCGTCTAGCCATCAACGTCAACCATCCTTGACTGAAGGCAATGTTCACACCGACTGCTTTACAATGTCGGTAGGTTCAAAAGTGGACCAGTCCAGTACTGACTGACTATTGTTGTGTTTCAGCTCTGCATAGTATTGCTCCTTGGCTCGACGGTTGGCTACACGTTTCGCAACTCCGCGCAGATGTTGTGAGATAGCTTGATACATTCCATGTTGAGTGGTATCTGTTTCCCCTCTCTGATAGCCGGTCAGTTAATCTTGCTCCGCGCATGGTCGCCTATAAGTTGGCTTTGACCATCTCTTCGCCCTTATAGTCGATAATGTCGCAAATCCTGTGGACAAACAAATAAAAGTCCTTGTAGTAACCATGACCGCCATGTCCTTTTATTTCCGATTAGGTGATGCGCCCGCCTGTGGGCATGCTCAGCAGCGTCGAAGGCCCGTAAGAGAAGGAACGCTTCAGAAAACTTGATGCTTAATAGGCGCGTCACCTGACATGTCAGACCGAAAGTAGCCTATTTCTTCCATCTCTCAGGTATTAAACTGCAATTGCCTTATCATTGGTATTACCGTTGTAGGCAACGTCGTCGTCGACCTTGATTGGGAAACATAAAGTTGTTCGAAGTAGTCTGTAAGAGCTCATGAGGTTCCAACGCGAGGGTCGGAGAGTCGAGACACTTGAGATCTTCGAAACAGCTCCGGTGTAACGCGCACCAGCGGCACGGCATTCCAAACAAGATTAGCCGAAACGAGGGTCTTAGGTGTGATCAGCTAACGCGTAGAGCACGAGTTTGTAGTCCACACTCTCTTTTGTTTTCTGCTTTGACCCAACTCAAGTTGCTTCTTGTATGGGTAGAGGTAAAGTCGGTGTCTTCGACAGCAGCCTGAAAGGACCGTATAGCAAGGCAATAGTGATTGTAGGCAGAGGGTATTTGAAAGGGCCGTCTAAAAAATCTACTGCAAATGCACTTTTCGGTTGTCAGATTTATTTTGGAGGTTGTCAAAGAATATGATATAAGTGGAATTGTGCATCAAGAGGTGAGGAGGGAAGATAGAGATATATATTGAGTTTTACTATTGAGTTCACGTTTTAGAACTTCTCTAATTCATGTTACTACATACAACTTTAGGTTAACTATTTCATATATTCATTCATTTACTGGAATAGATAATGTCATTAGTCGTATACTGATTGATTCCCTGTTGTGCCTGACTAAGTTCAATGGATATTTAGGGTTAACATGGGTGAATCCTGAGGCACACACCTGAAAACCTGAGGTACAGCACATGATCGCGCAGTGGGGCCAACATTCAAGTTCGTCAAGAAACTATCGGTAACCGAGGCCTTACTAGTGGGGGCGGGCCTACCAGGGAATCCTAGCCAATGAAGGGGGCGAATTGGGAAGCGGTACTTGTTCTGATACCAGAATGTGGGAGGTTTATTTATGGAAAAGAAAATTGGCCTCCTGTGTTTCATCATTTATTGGATGGAAATCTATCCCAGAAAAAGAGGACTTTCGATGGGATGAAAAAATACCTTGGGAGGTAGATATATGCTAGTGTTGAGTTTTACAATTAAAAATGATCTGCCCTGGTTTCTGATCCATGAACCATGATGAGGGATGAAAGAGTGACACCTGACCTGTCCCTTCGGTGGAAAAAAGCTGTTGTACCTCCTGCATTCCTGCACTAATGCGCTGCAGCCTGAGGCCCGTGCAAGCCCTGTTCCTGATCCAGGGGCCAATCAGCAGACCCGATCGCCTGCCACCTTGTCATCCCAGACAATAAGAATTTTCATTCGAATTCTCCGTCGCTGACTGGCTGTGGAATAGATTATCGCGGACAGGGATTGATGAGTTTTAAATGAGGACTAAGAGGACGCGATTGATTGAAGCTGGTTTATCAGGCAACCTGATTCCCTGGCGAAGGGGCGTAAGGGAAAAATCATAAAAAGTAGGAAAAAAAAAAAAAAGAGAGCATCTCAATCATGGGGGAAAAGGACCTTTTTCTTAGGTTTTCCAGTAGTTAGAAGTACAACATAGGTTCCTGTTTTGAAGGGGAAGTAAACAAGGGACAATCATCGGGTTCCAAAGTTCGGGAGAATTACAGAACCATGGGTAAGGTATGCTTATGACACCATCCCATGGATGACCAAAAAAACCCAACCCCCTGAGTAACTCGTCCGGGTATAGTGGATTTCTGGTATAGATTGGGGTCATGCTATAATGTTTAATTTGATGTGGATATCCCTTACCGTGGTGAGATCCGCATGTAAGGAAGGGGACTGTGTTTTGGGGGAAAATGTAAAACATCAAACCGAAGCAATTCTATCGAAATGTCTTTGAGAAGCTTGAGTCAAAAGAAGAGTACCGATGTTGAATGTATATATGGATGAAAGAAGTGTGTATCATCTGTTCTGATGCCTTAGTCACATAATCCACACCTGGGGTTTGAGGTGGTGGCCCCATCATCCAGTCACAAACAGCGCTTCCTCAGGCTCACTCTCCCCCAGTCCGTTCGATCATCGATCGTCAGTTTCTCCTTCTTTTCTTTTCTGGTTTCCTTCTTCCCTCACAACAACATCCTTGTTTACCGAGAACGTGCTGGCACCTCGTGCGGGTTTGATTCGGATGTTTGTTTGAATTTTTTAAACATTACCTCTTCAATTCCCTCTCTCGCAGTTGAATGACGTCGGAATCGCAATCAATTTAATTGTTCTCTCGGGTCAATATCCTTCTCTTAGGGTGAGTCCGCCCCTAGTGCTGGTCTAAGCTGCTCTCCGTTGTTTCATCCTTCTCCCTGCGCCCATCCAGGCACTACTTGACCTGCACTATTCTCTCTGCTTCGTCTCCTGACGCTCGTGTTTTTCGTTTTCTCTCTTCTAAACCCACCCGGACCGTTTGTGTCTCTTCCTTCGTTTGTTTCCAGGCCCGTCCTCTTGTTCGCGAACCCTGTCGCTCGCTTTCTATTCACTTTCATTGCCGATTTGATATCGCGCATTTATGCGAATTTTGCCACCCCTGAATTCTCTATTGACCCCTCGCTACAAGGTCGCCATTCATTTCTTTAACAACAGCTATCCCTTTTTGAGGTATATCGTGGGGTGCTCAGTATCTACATCAGTAAACTCCCCACAGATCCTAACTCAGTCGCTCGTTTCATAGACCCATCCCCATTCAGCCCCAGGAAAAGTAATTCAAGAGAGAAAGAAGTGAACAATAAGACCCTTTTCGCAGACTCAATTGTTCCGAAGAAACTTACCGCTCGGTTGGTAACGGGTTGGAAAACACCTTCACGGCCCAGTGCCGCAGACAATTATCGAACCCTCGACCATGCGATAGTGCTCTGGCAGTCACCTTCCATTCGTTTTGTACCCTTCCGCCTGTACTCCAACATCTGGCGGCTGGTTATCTACTGATTCTCTTCGGCTGGCCTTCTCGAAGAATCTCACTCCTTCTACCTATCATTCGACATGATTGTTCCCAAGCCCCCTGTGAAATTGGAGGGCCACTGTTCCGTCCTTTACGACAATACCCTTTACACCTATTCGGCCAACGGATTTACGTCAATCTCACTCGACCGCAATGCGACATGGACTGAATTGCCGATGGGAGAACCCGTCTCGAATGCGGCTTGCGTCACAGGAGGACTAGACGGTAATGAGGATCAGCAGGCGCTTTATGTGATCGGGGGAACTCCTTCCAAGGGGGAAAGCTCCGGGTTGCAGCGCTATTCGTTTAAGGACAAGAAATGGAAGACATTCGACTCCGTTAGTGGGAACATGGCCAATCGAACTTCCCATAAAGCCGTATATCTGAAATCGTCTTCCAAACTGGTGATATACGGCGGTCACCAGCGAGCTCAGACTGATGCGTCGTCCGACACCTTCGCTATCAACACTCTCGAGCCGTACAATCTGTCAGCATATTCGGCCGACAAGGCATCCCCCGCTTATGACCCTGTTTTATTGTCTTGGAACGGCAAGGAGGCTGCTTTGGTGGGCGGATTGACGACCCCGGATCAGGTGCACTTGTTCGACCCCATCCAAGGGTGGCATAGCTCAAATTTAACCATCCCGAAGCCCCTGTCCGATGGTGTGCAATGTGCAATGGTGAATGGGACAGACGGCAGCAAGATCCTAGAGGCGTTCGACATGAGCGCATCGCCCAACAATGTCACCAGCATCACTTTGCTGAAATCTGGTGGCACTCCCGCCCAATCAGGAAACAGCTCGGAATCGTCGACGAAAAGGGGAATCACACTTGATGATTACCCCATTTATGATGATTCCTTAGCGTCTACGACAACGAGAAAAGATTACTCACTAGCACAGGGTGACGATGGATTGGTAGTCATTTCCAGTGGTAGTGGCTCCGACACCCTGGCAATTTTCAACCAGACTTCAAACAGTTGGATAAATGCAACCAAGCTGTTTTATGGCGATCAGACTTCCCAACAGATTCTTGGATCGACGACCTCAACGCCGACGGCAACTGCAACCGGATCCACTCAAACGACTTCCAGCGCCTCGAGCAGTAGCGACGACTCGTCCAGCAGCAATGTTGGCACCATTATTGGGGCCACGCTGGGGGGTATCGTGGGACTAGCGGCCATTTTGATTGTGATCCTGTTTATCCTGAAACATAAGAAGGATGCCAAGAAGCGAGCGGGACAGGGCCAAGATGGTGACAAGGACCGCTTGAGCTTCCAAGATCGTGGTGTAGAGCCTTTGACTCAGTCGGCGTACCCGATGGCGAAGAGCTCTGCTCCGCTCGCGGCATGCTCGGTGGACTCCCTCGCGATCTTCTCCGGCAAGGTCGGCGAGGAAAAGTCGCCGAGATCCGCTGGTGCTCCTCCCACGTGGGAATCTAAGCCGAGCCCCTTAAGCACCATCCAGTCCAGCAGAGAACTCACACCAGGGGAGATTGACAAGGCGTTCGAGGCTCAAGGCGCGTTCCCCGGAAACCATCCAGGCGACCGGTCAACTGTTGAAGGCTGGGGTAGGTATTTCCAGGACAAGAATGCAGGAGAATTGATGGCTCCGCCGGCGGCCGTAGCAGCCCGGCCTGACTCAACAGCCACGACGGCCACCGCATGGCCAATGAAGACCCTGACTCCAATAAATACCAGCTTCTTAGAAGCACCAAAGCCGCTGGGATGCGTCGTTAGTGGTAGTCCCACCACCGAACATGCTACGTCCCCCAAAAATGGGCAATACATCACAATCCCGGAGAGCCAGTCCGCTCGTATTTCGACCGCCAGTGAGATCACTATCGAGTCGGTGGACGATTATGAGCCTCACGATGGATCGCGTGAGCAACAAAGCTGGGTTGGCCGGCCCCCAAGCAGCACATACAGCAGAAGTTATTACAATCCAAGCTTTTACAACCCCAGCGGCCCCGATGTCCCCTCGCTCGTGGCACCACTGCGCGATACTCGCATGAACACACGCGGCTCGAGTGTTCTTATTCCAGACACTACTGAGCCAGTACCACCGCGCGACCCTCGCAGCAACAACAACAATGTCAACTCAGATATGAGCTGGTTAAATCTCCATGCCGACCGCTGACCCTTGTGAACCTCAATCAGAACAACGTTCTTTGAGGCTTCCATGACCCTCTCCTTGAAACCACCATCCGTCTCCGACTGCGTTCAATTTGCTCCTTCCCTGCCTTGGCCATGCACTAATATCAGCCGGAAAAGATTTCCTGTAAAAAAAAGTTTCAGTTTCCCTGCTTCCTCCCATGACGGATGGGGGATGTACAGCTCGCCGCGCATTTCCTATATCTTCTGCATCTTGTCGCACATGTTCCTGTCCTGTCCTGTCCTTTCTCGCACGCCCAGGATTGAGCGTTGAAGCGTTCCATTCCAATCATTCTGTCCTATCGCTGTTGTGTACTGTGATCAATCAAGCATTACCCTTGTCTGTGTTGGTTTACTCTGTCTGTCTGTCTATTGAGTTGACGAAACCCATCCATCGTTGATTGTTTTTGTCTATTGGATTCCCCGTTCCTAAGGGGTCATGGGATATTGGTGTTGCACTTTGGAGTCAGTCATACGTTTCGATTGTCTCGTAAATAGAATTTTTCCCGCAAACACGGTAGTAAGGAATTAATCCATCCAACGAAGCAACGGTGTGCCCGCCATGGCCTCTAAACTAATGTATATTAACTAAACCTTTAATTAATATAATCTCTTTCGAACCCCATTCAATTAAAGGACCTAACAATACCCACCAACAACCTGAGTTCGTGGAAATCGTTTTGTTGACCCTTTAAGATGACTTTACCCGCAACACATTACGCCATATCGCATATTGGGAAAGGGGCTATTGTCCCTGCGGTCTAGGGCTTCCGTGCCACGGTTGGTATAGCTTCAACCTTATATTGTGGGTGTGATGTAAGATGGAACATAGTATTGATTCATTCAAAGTGCATAGAAAACAAAAAAGATAGGGCAAAGTTCGAAAAACAAAAAAAAATAAAAAAAATGCAGAAGGCCACTCGTGTATGGTGACAAAAGAACAAAACTTTGAAAAGCACATAAATTGAACAACGAAAAGGTCATCAATTGTCATCATCGCCATACCATACCATGTCCATGGTCGTCATCATTATCATATCATACAAGTCATAAATGGTATGTTTTCGGAAAACCGCAAGAGCTCAAATTATACTTCCTGAGCCACTGACATCGACCGACCTCTCTCCGGCGGAGGATATTCCTCGATTTCATCCGGATACACCGTCCTCCGATTAGGCATGGCGCCATAACTCTGAGCGCGGCTATGGCGGCGCTGCCGTTTGGAATCACATTCTTTCCGGAAATTGGTGCGCTCTTTGCGCATGTGATCGACGTGTCTCCATTCGTCCACTGCACCTTTGATACCCAGCGTCGCGAGACCTACACTTGCGGCGTCGGAGAGGTTGTTTTTGAAGCGGCTTTTGCGGGCTTCTTCCGCGGTCATGTCTCCCTCTTTGACCATTTGGACTCGTTTTTTGTGTTTTTCCATGCTTTCGTGTAACCCGTGAGCGGCGTGAATGGTTGCCACTGTGGCCAGGCCGGTCGCCAGGAGGGTTTTCCGCGTCAAATTCTTGTGTTGGTGTTCCTCATCGGTACTGCTTCCAAGGTCAGAATCCTTATCCGAGGGGGAGTTGTGATGTTCACGATCCTGGCGGTAAGCGTGGCCTTCCTCGCCTGTGGCTCCAGACCTAGCGCGGGAGGATGGCGCTTGAATACTGCCAGGGTGTGGAGGTCGACCTACATCTCTGGAGTGCCGAGCCCGTCTTGAGTTCCCGTGATGTCTACTGGATCCATAATCGCTGTCCGAGTCATAGTCCGAGTAGCTATCACGGCGAGAAGGACGGTCACGATGTCTTCTCCGGTCATCCTTGTCCTTGTCCTTGTTCTCGAGGCCTAGGGCTTCCATGCCGCGGCTGATATAGTCCGATACGCTCTTGCTTCGCTTTCGGGGCCGACGGGGAGGATCATCATAGCTGTCCCGCGAGGGGGATCGACCACGGGGTCGGGACTTGGACCGGAATCGCTCATACGCTTCCTTTCCAGCGGCGGCCAAGGCTCCAGCGGCGGCAAGATCAGGTACTCTACTCCGACTCTTTTCGCGGCCGCGGGACTTGGATCGGGACCGGGACCGGGGGCCATTTACAAAATGGTTCGCAGCGAGACCAGCCAGAGTAGATTCAACAATGTGACGCTTGGAATGTTTGTTAGGGTCCCGGTCCACTAATCCATCGGTGCCACCCGCCGTTATCGCGGCAGTGAGGATCCGTTTACCTTTCGCGCCCGTCCAGTCCCCAGGCTCCTTGCGCACACGAAAAGCTTCCACAGCCCCAGCGGTCAGGGCCGCCTTCATGGCCTGTGCAATTCGTTGCTCGCTCCGCTCCCGGCGACGGCTTTTGCTCCGGGTCGGAGATGGTGAGTAGGAGTAAGACCTGCTGTGGTGACCATGAGTACGACCACGACTGCGCTCGCGAGGTCTGGAGCTCGAGGACGTAGCCGAACCTATACCCAAGGCTGCCATAGCCTGCTCCGAGAAGGACTTGCGACGGCTACGGGGAGGAGATCGGCTGCTAGACGGAGAACGCTGCGAGCGCCTGTAACGGTCACCTGTTGTCGTAAGGTTAATCAAGATGGCCCTATTACTCAAGTCGACCTTCTTCTCTCCGGACAAAAATAGACAATAAAAAAGTAAAAATAAAATAAACTACATACGTGGGTCATCATAATCGTAACGTTTTGAGCGTCGACCCTGATGCGAACGATGATAGTGAGGATCATCATAATATGAGCCCCGGCCTCCCATGGAGTGAGACCTGTGCACGCCTTCTTGGATTGTGGATACTCTGGAAGGCCGAGGTTGAGGGGGTAGCCCATAACCATATTCGTAGCCATATTCTCCGGGGAGGGATTCATTGCTCCCGTCGCCGCGGCGGACGACGTCCGTTTCATGGCGACTACTAGCGTACGGGCCGTCACCCGCATAATAGTCCTGGGAATAGCCACTGGGCGGGCGAGGATGACGATCCCGCGGGGGGTAGTAATGATGCTCGTCGTAGTACGCCATTGTTTGGCTAGAGGGTGAAGGTAAGCCCTAGACGAGGTGGGGGTTGAAGATCATACAGGGAAGAGAACGACGAGAGTTGAGAGGGAGACCAAGTGTCCGGAGAATAAAGGAGGACGGAAGAAAGAGAGAGAAATTTCGGAAAGTGAGACAATGCGATGTGGCTGGAAAAGAAATTGAAAGAGTAAAAAGAGATAGTTATTATTAATAGTAGTAGTAGTAGTAGTAGTAGTAGTAGTATTAGTACCTGACACAAGGCACGGGATTGATTGTGGCAAGAGGCGGGGCAAGTGACGTAGGGGCTTGTTGGACTCTGACAGTCGGCATACTTTCATTTGTAATCTTAATATTAATAGACCTCACAGAAAAGACCCCTCGGCGTTTCGCGCAAGTAAGGCTGAAACGGTCAATGCTCGATCCGTATCCGATTGACCAAGGCATGGGTCGATGGCTTGAAGTCATGGTGATTTCTATGTTTCATGAAGTCCAGTCCACAGCCAGAAGAGCGTGATAGGCTACCCTGAGGCATATCAGATCAGTTGCAGTGGAGTCCTTTTGCCCTTAGACCCTAATTTTTGGAGGCACCACTTTGGGTACCTCAGGCGCCAAGCAACACCTTACCCGTTTAGGGTTTGGGCATCGATCCCGTCATTGGATGACTAACCAGTACGACATAACTAAGTTAACTGACTCTATTACAGTACTCAATTCACTCCTAACGCTTTAACTTCACTTGAGATCTTGGAATGACTTCACATGGCCACAATTGACATCATGCTGCATTGCTTCAACTATTCATACAGTTCATCCAGCAGAAGAAAGCTAGGGAGGGATGCTGATTGACCCCTTTAAACAATGAGGCTATCGGCGCATCAAATCAAGCTCGACCAACTTCGGCTCCATATCTGGACCCATCTGTTCCTGACCTAGACCGATAACTGGTTTGACGACCATGGTTTCGGATCGTGTTCCGTGGTTCAACCTTGTTTATCCTTTAAGATCTCAATTATTCGAATGTACTGCTCTACTACTAGTCAGATCCCACAGTTTGAATGTGTCGTAGTACTACGCTGATCCGAGTCCACCAGAAATTTAAGACAATCAACCCAGTATAGGTATCATTTCATGGGCGCTTCAGAATGATAGTCTCTTACAGCGGGTCCCTAACATCGTAGGTATACTATACATACATATCAAAAAAATGGCTATCATGGCTGTGACTTGGAATCTCTCGTGGCACACAAAACAAAGGGAATAAGAAACAACGCTTGTAAGCTGGAACAGAAACATGATGCAATAGAGTCAAACAACATCAACGTAAGGCAAGGTTGACATAATATATAAGAGCGAAGAAAAGCAGAACATAAATTAAAATAAAAAGAAGAACTTGGCAGAATATAGTCCTCTCCCGTGGTATACAGATGAGAAAAACTTCGGGCCTCGCTGCCCGGCCCTCATCAAGGTGCAACCATTCTATCCCAGTTCTATCCGCCGTTTTCAGACGGTAGAAGAAACCCGGTGGCCGAGTGAGAGTGCCGCGCAGCAGTCACCCTCGACGCCTCTCAGAGCGCATGTTGTGCTTAACGCCGTTGCGCCACTTTATGAAGATCAAAGACCACCCGGAGATCATAGAAACAGGAAAAAGGACAAGGCAAGGACAAGCAGAGGACGATGGAGGTTTGATACCTCTCACAACTGCCCTGACCTAGTAGGTTCTGAAGGGGTCGGTTGCGTCGTATATGCTCGCCTCACACGTATTTCTCAAAGCCACGATGATATCGTTTCGAGCGGCTGCGAACGCCGACAGCCGCTTGCGATCATCTCATAGTTGTCATGCTACCGTATGCATTTCCGTCCATCTGAGACTGACTCGCAGATCGATGGTGGTTGTACAAAGGGCTGTCCCTCCTCTCAGGCCACCGATTGCTTGCCTCAGTGTCCCTCTCCACCGAGGCTGTGGGCCTATCCTCAGAGTGTGTCCGGTGGGTCCGGATGTGTTGCTTCATGTTATCCTTCCGTGTAAAAGCCTTGTTGCAGATCGGGCAGTGTACGCTTTTTTCACCAGTGTGCTTCTTTCCATGGCGCGCCGCATGGCCAGAAGTTGTAAACGTAGCGGAACAGTTGTGGCTAGTAGCAAATGGACAAGGGTACTTGTTCTTTCGGTTTACTTTGGCTGTCATTGAATCTCTAGATCCACTTATCGATGCTGGCGGGGACGGAGGGTCAGAGACGCTGTTGGCGCTGAGCCTTTTCTCTGCCGTTTTTGTCGCGCTTGACACTGGCGACGGTTGGTAGGCATGATGTTCCTGATGGCCAGGTTGATAATAATAACCAGATCCGGCACTGCTCATGTAGTCATAGGAGCAGTCTGACGACCCAGGGGATGTGGGCTGCGCGGCTTCCGACACGGGATCAAACGGTTGTCGGGATGCTGAGAAAGAGTCGGAGTGTGCATACCCATAGCGATAGTATGAGCCAGATACGTCCCGCCGTGGCTCTGTTGGATAAGGGTAAGATGAAGTGGAGTGGTGTCTGGTTAAGCGGGGGCTTGATCGCACCGTAAATGATGGATTGTCATCATTGTTTAAAATTGACACGAAGCCTGACTTGCAGCTGGCCATTTTTCTACACTATCAAGGTCTAACAAAGGAAAACTGTGTCAGAACCGTTAGCTCAACATTTTTGTTTTCTTTTTGCTCTTTCTTCTTTGTCGTTTCTTTTTTTGTGGTAGCATTTTAACCAAACAGGAAGTATGATTTTAGGTATCGAGAGGGCAACGAAAGGAAAAGACAAAAGGGAAAAAAGAAAATTCCGAAAGCGGAGGTACTCACCAAAAGTGTCTTCGAGGATGTTTGTCTTTTCGTTCGTGTAACACGCACCAGACCTATCGACAGGTACTTAGACGCAAATCTGACAGCAACCCGGCAAATTTCGAGGCTTCCTTGGCGAAGTATTCGTTTCGAGGCGGATAGAATCCCGATAAGACCTCCCACTTTTTTTCAAAGATAAAAAAGAATCCAGCCGTGATCAACGTCTAACGCTGGAGAATAGCTTTGACAGAAATGCGACTTCTAACTTTTCTATAATTGACGCCGCCGATTTCTCTGGACAGATGAGAGATGACCCTTAAACGGTGGTTGCAAATTGGACCGGTCGAGTTCCAGAGGCGAGTTAGGAAAGAATAAGAAGATTGAAGGGAGAAAAAGATCAAGTCCCGGACAAGTACAAGCCCTAGCAACTATCTTCCAGAGAAGTGCAGAGCCAAGAAAAATAGCGAGAAGGATATGTCGGAAGAGCACCTAAGCCTGATTGAGAACCGAAATTACACTCGGATATGCTGGGTGAGTGGTGCTAAGAAGGGTAGACCGTCGGAAGATAGGTGCTAGGTGTTGAATTGATAGATATCGGTCGATAGAAGAGATAGAAGGAAAGGAGAGGCAAGCGATGCAAAGATAGACAAGAAAAGTCCAAGATGTTGGAGGGGAAAAGGCGACGGAAAGAATTGAAGACTGGAAGAAGAGAATTGGGATAGGGAAGGAGGTGCGAGTCAGAAAGGGGAATGGGAAGAGAAATAAATGTCGAGAGAGATGGGGGAAGAGAAACGACAAAAAGGAAGTAGAAGTAGAAGAAGAAGAAGAAGAAGGAGAAGAAGAAGAAGCATCTTGAAACCCGTCCAGGGTCCCTCAAGAAGCTCTGGCCATCAGGAAAGTCAGTCAATTCATTCCAGTCAGTCAGTTGGGGACAGTGATTTAGTCGCTGTACTAGTGAACGAGTTAGTTAGTTCGAGGGTGTGTCCACGACACTAGTTAGTTCTCCAGTTGAGGGTGGAGTCGTGGTAGGCATCATTCATTTGGTAGAATAATGAAATAAAAGTAATAATAATTATAATAATAATCTGGGCAATAATACTAGACCACTAATAGTCGGTTCATGGAATCCTGGGAATTGTTCTCTAAGAGGGGGCCAAGGGTCTGCCCAGAAACTTGTTGGGGCCAGTGTAATTAAAAATAACAAATTCTGGAAGTATGAATGGAATTTTCTTTTTTTTTCAACTATCACGGTCTACAAATATACCATAGGAAAAAAAAAAAAAGAAAAGAAAAACAGAACACAAAACATTTAACCCGAGTTCCCATAATTAATTCCCACTGGGTGTCGGAGCCAAAAAAGCAAGCAATTCCATGAACTCTAACGTGTGGCTCAACAATTTAACCATCCAAAAGGTATTAAATCCGAAGGTACGACCAACACCCGGCACTAGTAAACTTCTGGGACCCAGTCATTAATGTGGCAGGGCGTTCCTTACCCTGACTTCTTTTCTTTTTTCACTTCTTCCTCAGTTAGTACTAAACTCCGTCCACTAATCAACTAGATTGATTACTCCAATCCTTTCTTCGGGGCAGCCACTCCGTGGTCTCCAGTCAAAATAGTGGCTTTGCCCTTGCCCTGCCGTACTATATTTACTTCCAAGAAGTATACTCGTCACACTTAATGGATCATTATCATCAGCTTCTTCGTTAGGATACCCATCGGGAAAAGGGACCAACGCCCCTCCATCTGCTTCCCATCCTAGTATATTCCGATCTAAATAGACTAGATCCCCGACTGGTACGTTTCCCTGTCGTCAGTAAATGATTGAAATGTCTCTACACTGTAGTCAATTTTCCTCCCCCCCTTTTTTTTCTTTTCCTAATCAATTGATTATTTGAAATGAGAGCCAAAAGAAAGATATGTCACTGCTGGTATGGTAGGTAAAGTACTTACCAGACGTAGGTAGATCTATGTCATTAAGGGTGACTGACGAGACGGAAAGTTCCCGAGTCCTTACCTGGTGGTAGGTATGTTTGTTGTCTACGATCTATAAAATGTCCCTGAGACGAAGTCAATTTTGCATGATGTCCCTAACCCAAAAATTCTACATTATTGATTGTTATAATTAATTACCACAATCTAAAATCGGGAAAGAAAGAAAAATAAAAAGAAAATAAAACAAAAAATAAAGAGGGAAGGGAAAGGGAAAGTGAAAAAGAGAAAAAGGCAAAGGGCAGGATATTATAATTACACAAGAACGAAGATACAAAGCCTGGCTTCCAAGGATCCCCGAAAAAGTAGTCTTCCGTCACTTTTAGTTCCTGCACTGGTGTGAACTCTACTACGTATTGCGATTACATACATGTCGATGGGTATGGTCTGGATCCCCTTATGATTCAAAATTCAGAAAAACAACACCAACTGTTGTTGATTCTGCAGTTAAATTGAAATATTCTAAACCCAGCGACAAAGTGTTAAGATTCAAAAATAGCACCCCAATATCCAAATTAATGTTAATAGTCAGTGTCTGACCTTTTTATAGAAAAAATTCCGTGTTGACACTAGATCTACATACTACTATCGAGAGCACTCGTGCTGCCGAGATAGCAATCTTCATGTCCATCGTTACCCGTCTTGGTAAGGCGCCCTTTCATCCCATCCCCAGAAGAGCCTTACGGACAAGCTTTTAGCCACGGTGTGATAGAAACCGTGGTTCTACTAATCCTGCATTAGCCATCATATCTAGTGATGTGAGTTACCAGAATTCAACGCATAAATGAACGGATAATCCGTGTATCTTCCTTAGTTCCATGGAGTAAAGTTAAATAGACCATCCATTTCTGAAGGACCGTATAAAGCTAACTTTTCAGGGTTGGTATACTGCACTTTTTTGTACCCTCATCAGATAATCATGAGAGGACTACACCGTCAGTCTCGGGTTTAGTAGCAACTTAGGGCTCGGTAAAGATGCGAATGCGAGAAGCCATCGGATTTACGTACTGTAACCGTATGGTACTATTGGTATGGTATTCCAAGTGGAACCTCGTCGGTTTTCCGTTATCCACTAGGAGTATTTCCCTGTTTCTGATTCGCGCACAATTAATGCATGTATAACAGATATAATGTCCTCTGATATTCTGGAAAACAACACGGCTTTCGCTCCACCGACGACGACACCGGAGTCTGTCTTCAATTTTGTATGTACTGTTCACCTCTTTATTGGGTGACAGTATTGCAGTAGCAAAGATATCAACAACTCTAATCGACAAGAGGAGTATACCGAAACGCTAGACGGTGCGTACAAATGATAGATACATCTTACTAACCCATTGATGTGCAACTATGGAGCAACACCCAATACCAATAACAAATTTCGGATTCTCAAACTGAAATCCAGCGAACCTCTCAAAAACGTGGTTCTATCCCTTGCAGATAGCCAGTGGAATTTTTTTTTTTATTTGCCCCCTCATTTGGTCCCTGGGTTGTCTTGTCAACCATTCGAAACCATCGAAAGTTTCACTTGGTAGCAGGATTAGGATTTTAATTTTAAGAACAAGGGCATAGGATTCGCTCGCGGACCCCCTCAATCGCATAGCTAGCAAGCTACTAGTATACCTCTGGGCCCCTCCCCATCTGACCCATAACAAGCAACGCTAAAGCATTCTTAGCCTGCGTTATAGAGATATGGCCTGTTCATCATGAATCATTACCCACAGCTTAGCACGCATACGTGTTGTCAAACGTCGCCAACGACTCTGACCCCAGCTAACCCTGCACCACCCATCAAAAACCCACCTATCCACACTCCTGTCTTCCTCTTGCTTAAACTCCACCCTAGGCATCAATATTGATAAAGATCGTTCCAAGCTCTCCCCTCCCTGTTAGCGCCAATCTAGAAGATGATATACACCCATCTTTATCATCCCTGAATGCTTGGCCCGGTTGATCGCATGTCCCTCCTGCGGAGAAGTATACACGATCCTACGTATGCACCGTTGAATAGCTATCCTTCATACGGCTTGCGCCGGCTCCATACCAACCAAAGCAGGGTATCGGGCGCTTCTGGTCATACGCGTTCAGAGCCAGGTTAACGTCAGGATGTCGTTCAGTTCCAGCGATTAGCTTCCGGGGGCTTCGCATCCTGCTTGACGTGTCGAGTACCAAGGTTTATGCTCTATTTACGTGTGTCCTATATTTTCTTTTTCTTTCTTTCTTTCTTTTTTTTTTTCTGTTTTGGGAACCATCCTCGTAAGCTCCCGTTGGCTAGAAGAGCTGGCGTATACTAAACGAGGCGGTTGCAGAAGCCGTCCATCCAGTCCCTAGCCTCGGTTCATGCAGGGTTAATGATGTTTGTCATTCCCAAGGTAGGTTTCATGTAGGAGTATGAAAAAGGAGACATTGAGTAATAGTTAAGCACGCCTCGGAGATCGCAATCCTCTACGCCGACGTACAAACTGGAAACTCATTCCCTACAAGTCCGCATATGCATTCATATCCCGTAGATTATATGTCTATAGCACATGCACGCTGACAGCACGGACAAAATCCCGAGAAATCCGACTGATAGGCCTTAGTCCTGCGGGAGGTTGATGATCAACGCTTGTCGGGGTCTGGGCTCCGACTGATCAATTTGAACAAAGTCCTGCCCTACCATCAAGCCCTGGCCAAGATTCACTCTATACACTCATACCAATCCAGCTATCCCTGCACTCTATTGGAAGACACCCTCTCGTAAGGTAGTATCAAGTACAGTGCTATAATATGCGCATGCATAAGACTAGCACACCCTACCATACCAAGTAAGAATAACCCACCTCCCATTTGCCAGCCATCCATTCCTTGGCACGGGGTCCTTACCAGACACTAACCAAACACTATCCTGGTCCCTACAGTAGCTGGATAGCTAGATACCTCCCCTAGGTAACTTGATAACTGCGTAAGAGTGTATGTGGCTTCCATAGTAATTGGCGACCAATACCAAGAACACCTAGCACCCTTTTTCTAACTCCTGGATACAGGTCATTACCGGATCAAGTGAAGTTCCGCCAACACTGCCGGCCTCTGCCTATTGGCCGAACGCCGGCGGAAGATCATAGACCGGTGGGCTCACTAAACTGGATATGGAAGTTTTGGAGACCTAATCTAGCTTAGGTGTCGTTATCGTATATCGTGTCATTTGTCGTAAGGCAAAACGGAATATCGGACATCCGATGAGGGTCCTCGTAGTTGCTTCACAGCGGGGAGTCCGATGTCCGCACACGTTGATATCTGGACTGAGGGGAGTTTCTGAGGTAAGTTCTCGCAAGATCATTCTGCAATACACAATCCTTTGAAAAGGCTCCCCATGCACAATATGAAAGGAAAAAAGGAGGGGAAACGTATTCTTTACTTGAGGGATGACGGCCTGCGATATCTCAGAGGGTAAAGCCAACCCCTCCCCTCAACAATGAAATATCGGGTGTAAATCCTCTAGCGTCAAATACCAAGACTGTATTGAGACGACGAGCTTGTCCCTGCGTCGGGATTCAATTGCCCGCTTTGTCAGCATATTAAGGTGGGTCTCCTTTCGTTCCTGGGAACCATCAATGATGGTCCAGATCTCGGGTTATTTTACTATGGTACACCTCCCTAAATGCCGTTGAAACAATAACGTGAGGAAGTTTGCTCAACTTTTTTACCCTCTTTTTGTATAACTCGGCCGAGATGTTCGTTAATTCTTCTTAGTATAATTTTTTAGCCTTGTAAGTTATTCTTTATTACCTTACTAGGCTATTAATTTTGGACCTTAATTTTATTTTCGAACAAAAATAGTAGGGAGAGAAAAAACCAAAAAGGGTACACAATTGTGAAGTCCACGGCATTTCTGCCGAAAATCACCCGTACCTACCTACAAAACCTCTTGAAACACCGTATGTTTAACATTCAAACCCTGAACCACTTGGGCTAGTTCCTGTAGCTTAAATTTTGCCCTCTTTCAGGTTTTCTCTTTCCCCTTCCTTATCCTTAATAAGTATGAGACAGATCAAGAAAATATTGAGAAACGGAAATCATCTGGAAAGGGAAAAAAAAAAATTCTTTTCTCCATTCAACTCAATCATTTCCTTTCTATCTCAGCCATCGCCATAATCTCTTTCCCCTTTTAGAACCAGGAGTGAGATTGGATCTAAAAAGGACCAGCCTCATGTGGCTTGGGCTTTATCTTCCTAGTGGCTCCCTGGATAACGACTTACAGCTTAAAAAACGACAATACCGGCAAAGGAATTCAGGTAGGGTTAGATAACAGACGTCAGTCTTCAAGCCACTAGCCGATCCCGGTAATGATATGCAGACCCGACACGAGGTAAGTACTAAGGAGAAACCTAAACAAACCAGACAGGGACCCCGAGAAGATTATCAATGTCCATTGCTCCCTGCTCTTGTACCACTATCCCAAATCTACTAACGGATGGGATTTTGATGCCGCTTCTCCCGTCCCTCGGGGAGGGGCTTAGAAACAGCTTTTCCTTACCTAGTATACGTAATCGTTTGAATTGCTCTACTTTATCCTCACGCCAAGAAATGCGATATCGCGCAAGAGATGACGTGAACTGCGGCATCAGGAGGGCAAGGATCATCGCACTGTTCATAATATGGCCGGGCTAAGCCTCCTGTGATAGGAACCGGTTGGGGTAAGGGTCGATCTGGGAGTCTCAGCCCAGGGCTAGATTCATCGTCGAGGTTATTGCGAACGGAAGGATCCCGTAGGTGTGCGGAGTAAGCATTTAGTGATGGGAATGATTATTTGTCGTAGGTGTTGGGATGGACCTGAAACAGCCACGGGGGTCTAGATCGGGACAGATTGGAAATTTGTAGCATGCGACATGTCTGATCTTGTTTCTGGGAGGTATCAGAATGTTTGTTCTTTTTACTTATGTTATTTCTTTTAAAAAATTGTTTGCCTCTTTGGCTTCTAGGTTTTATTGTTTGTAGACGCGGATGATGAACCCATGGTTTAGGTAGAGCTAGAACATAGATAGTGTCCCAGTATATCAGGGCGTATTATTGTTTGCCTTTTTAGGGTACCGAAGTAAAGTGAATCATGCTGCTGACTCAATCACACGATCTTCAGGGTCCGGAAGAAAGTTTGGGACGGGAAACCCTGTTTTTTAAATTGTATATACAGTTACCGGTCTTAAACGGAGAATATTTTGACTTTTGGGTTTGTTGTCTCTCTTTTTTTTTTTTTTTTTTTTTTCTTTTGCGGGCCGGACGGTATTGTAACATTGCATTGTAGCTGGACGATGTCCAGATGTAATTGCCGCGTTCCAGATGTTTACCCTTTTCTACATCGAGGTATGTACCTAGGTCCCTAGTTTTCTATTCACTAGCAACTATGAAGTAGTGCCTTAATAATGCTTGATCCATCAGGACCTGTGGCTCAGTGACTACTGTACATAGCTTACTACTACTCCTTACTGCAGGGATTCGAAACCCACTTCTTGATTACCTACTTCGATTAGGACTGCATGGGATATAACAAGTTACTAAACAACTAGTTTCAATCGTGAGATCTCATACCCCAGCTAGACATACGTATATGCTCCGCGTACACATAACAGTATCCCGCCTACAGCGGCACTGAAAAGAGATCAGCGGTTTTATCGCGAGACGCCTCACAAATGAATACGTATGCGCCGAGGAACCAATGCCGCAGCAAAAGGCAAGTTAGGAAAAAAGAAAAAGAAGAAAGTCCAGGAGCAAAGGCCACCTCTGTCTCACAGCTTCTCATTTCACATCAGATAACAATCTATGAAGCATCAAAGCAATATACTACTACCTACGTAAGCAGAGACGTCACGGAGTGGGGCCAGGATCTGACAGAGGACGTATAGAAGACCACAGGGACAGCTAAGCGCTGCACCTTAATCCTGCTAATCACTCGAGTGATGTGAACGATATTATGTAGATGAAGGAAACAGACACAGACAACTGCCCATCAGCTTCCACGCCTATCTAGACTTTGCTACTAGTCCGAAGCTTAGTGGTTTGGCCTTGTGGCTAATCATACGACCATACGTAAGCCAGCGAACTATGAGCCACAATCAAGTGGAACCAACCTAAGGCAACAACATTTCCCCAGGGCCTTTGCTTTTCTCCAGAAATTGCGGCGGGTTCGCTAAGATGATAACTTTATTGTTCCCCTTCGACAGCGTACGTAGGTGCATACGAATGCTCCGGTCCAGTGTGGGGCCGGTAGCTACGGAGTTAGGGCTGGCCGGTAGTAGGCGCCGAGGAGATGTGATGAATGTCAGATTTGGCTTAGCTGGACTGGGTCCATGATTCATTTTCTGTGTGGCTTAGTTTGGGCTAACAGCATGGTCGTCTTTTTTCTTTTTTTTTTACCCTTTGTTTTTTCATGGGGGTCCGCTTTTTTTTCGTCTCTATTGGCTTGGCGATCGGATTATCCGAGTAGAACGATGTATGAATGGCTACTTGATGCCATCCTAAGGAAATGAGGGTTAAACGGATCAACTCGGTTCAACTCGGGGACCAGTTCTTTGTTCCCTGTGTGAATGTATTTCTGCTTGTTCGTAAATGAGTCTCGGTTGCCAAGACTAGTTATTAAATTAAGTTGGAGTGCCGTAATAACCCTAGCGGGTCGGTATCAGATGCTTCATTCATGGGCGTTGACTCGAGCGAGGATGGTACTGAGTAAATTATTCGATGGCAATATTCTTTTCATTGATTACCATGTTGAAAAACTAGAGTGTAGAGTTGTACCTTATTGCAAACTTAGTGCGTGGTTAGCCAAAGGGTGTGGACTCCGTGCAGGGGGTCTGTGGGCGACGATATCACTGCGAGGAAAATTGGCACTGTCTGGAAGATACTACAGGTATTTGGCTTGATTTACTGTGACCTAGCCTGATTGTATATGATTTGTGTATGATGAGGAGCAGTTACTAGCCCTAGCGTTCTGCTAGCTGTCATTTGAGCCAGCTAAGCCTGTATACTCTGGTTTCTCATGCGATATTGGACACTCATATTGTATCACAGGCTCCTCATTCTCCTGTCGTGTTTACCAGGTGCATTATTCAGTTTCAACTTAGGAGACATGGCAGCCAAGTCTGATTTCAGTGCATTGCAGACCACCCTTAATGGCCCCGTCGTGATATCCTCTGGTCGGCGCTTCGATTCTCCTCCTAGTTCAGCATCGTTCCGCGCACATATCGATACCAACACGCACTCCATCGTGCCTTACCTAGGCGCCTCCTCTGGGTACCCCTCCAAAGCCCTCCTCCCTTCCTTTCCGGTCGGCACGGTGCAATAACCCGGGCGTTGACGTGCCCTCGTCACTGTTCGAGGACTGTGGAACGCCATTCGAATCTCAAGCTCACTGAAACTGCATTTGCACCACTCCGTCCTCTTAACACAATCTCAGACACATGTGGCAACATCATCAAGAGCCCTGTGACTCAGTGCTGTGCAGCTTATGATGCAGAACTAGTCGGCTCCACCCAAGCCCCCGGGCACACTTAGTCACCATATCTTGCACTAGCCAGTTAAGATATTGGAGAGAGATTACAAGGCATGGCCGGTATGACAGCGTTTCGAGCTGGCTAATCACTTCGAGGTCACTCCTTCCGTGGGTTCAGATGCAGGTAATGAAACCAGAAATTGGTTGTCACTGATACTCAGCGACAAGCTCGGTGAGCGAAGGTGAGTATCTGCCCTAAAACGTACCCGGTATAGAAACCTAACAAATGTCTAAGACAGGCTTCCTAGCATCGCCGAAACGAGAGCCATTGGCGTTTTCCGTTGATATAATCAATTCTCTCCGCCGTGCCCAACCTGAAATTGGAAACGAAAATGGTAGTTGAACACCAAGGTACCTTGAGAATGGCAGTGGTGACTTGCTCGATCACTAGAGCCGGCGGTGTTATCACGCTAGGTTTGGCTGAAAGCGTTAGAGACTGTTGACTTGGCTGAGAAGTTTCACAATGCAGGGCTCGTATAATTCAGCGGGAGCCAGCGCTGCCTCCTGATGCAATTGTCTTACACCAGAACCTTGTCGAGTGCTACGACGAGATGCGAGACGACAAAACGCGCTATCCAGATGCTTTTTGAAAGCATGCGACAGCTCCATATGTCAAGACATATTCTCTACACACATGTGCTCTCGACCGGACGAGACAAGTGGCGGCTCTAGAATGACTCTTTATAGTGGAAGTGATTCTGCGGCGGTATGGCCCATGTGAGACAATTGCAAAACATGCGTGGCTGATTGGCCACCAAGTTATCTAGACACCGTCTCACGGCATGCCCTAGGCGCCACTGCAGGACTGAATGGGCTTGCCCTAATATGGCTAGACACCTGGCATAAGTTCGTCGTCGCTGCCTAAAAGCAAGACATCGCTTGTGCAATCATGTTAAGTGAGCTGTATGTCGATCAATTGGCATATAAGCTCAAGTCCCCGAGATTCAGGTTGGCTGTTGATACCTACATTGTGTGTATACTATGAAGTATGGTAGGGTCGCTCTTTCCCACCAATGGACTTTTTACCCTGTTCGTGCTTTCTTTAATGGGCGAGATCATTCCTATGGCTACTTTTAATTCCGCCCATTGTTCATACCAGTAACTGGCAGGAAAAACACGGCTTTATACCTACCCCAACCACTACCAGTTATTAGAGTTTGCCTTGGCATAACTCCGATTTACTGGAATGTCAAAAGTACGCCCCCTTCTTTCAGGCCTCCCTTCCGGGTCCTAGCTGTATCTAACTATGACCCACTGAGGGACAGCGTTAGAGTTGTCTTAAATGACACGGAAGATAGGACATCTAATTGCCCGAGTGGCTGTCTCTTTTGAGGCTATGACTGGGGACTGATTATCGCGGAGAGTTAGAAGACATAAGAAGGTGGCTCATAGATCAACGCGCTACGCGACCAGTTAAACTACCGAGGCATGTAGAATGCCAATTATCCACAGTGTGTACTAATTGGCCAGAGTACTCGAGCTATCCCATTCCACACGGCGGCCAAGCAGCCGCCAGGGAGACTGACTGCTATATTAAACGGTTGATGATCACTCTGAATTCTTCAGAATCAAGACCTGACTTACCTCACATCATCAATCCAAAGATTTTGTTTTCGGGCACTCTACTATTCACCAGCTCGGTGTTTCCACACTCAGACCATATACAGAACTGATCAGAAAGCATGGCATCGCTTGCTAAGCCATTATCCCTAGCTTACATGCTTGTTCTGGCCCTCCTGGCTTTTGCAGCTGTCAGTCACTCTCGCCCGATTCTAGAGACATCAAACTCTGAATCTTTACAGGCGCGTTCTCCAGATCCGGTACGTCATAGGAGCACCACATTGACTGGCAAGTTAAAAAAGATGGACTCGCTAACCGCGCCTAAAAGAGGATGATCCCTGGTAGCGACAATCTGCTCAACGACATTTTTAGAAGCGTTGGATTGGAAAGCTTAGCAAAACTTAACCATTGGAAGGAGGAAGCACATAAGAATAGCACGACTACCGACGAAAAATCGAAGGACCAAACCAACCACGCGGTCGAGCACAGCCAAAAGCAAACAACCTCGAGTGATCTGTCGAGCCCTGCCGATGACCCTTCGGATTTTATTTCCAGATTATTTGGTTTGTTAGCGGATAAATGGAAGGAAGCGATGTATAGCAGTGATGAGCACACTTTGTCGTAGGTGTGGCCATGATTCGGGATGCGGAGAACTGTTGTATGTGGATGATCAGTCTGCTTCCCCATCTTCTGGTCTTTCTCCCTCTCTCTCTCTCTTTGGGATATCTTTTGTTGTTTTTGGGTTTTGATGATCTGTTTGAGTTGAGCTCTTTGTTTGCCTGCCAGCGGTGTTAACGATTGATGACGGGATGGCGATAGCAAAAAAGCCGAACCACATTAGTAATGAACTAGCTCCAATAACTTGTCCAAGATAGCCGCAAGCCAAACTGAACGTTTCCATATCATTTACTTTGTTTCTAAGTGACGTACGGAGTACGGCTTCAAAGGGCGGACTCCGGGGTACCATCAATCGGCCTAAGCAATAAATCCACCTACTAAATCCGTCACACCCTCGGCAAATGATTAGCTTATCGCCGGTCTGAAGACACAGTGCAGCTTTACAGAAAGCGGTCAGACGGGGTGATAACCTATTTGGGCGTGGTCATGGAGGTCCAAATGCAAAGGTCAAAAGCTTGATATGATCTGTACTCGGCTACTTCGTATATCGCCAATACTTCCCTAGAATACATAAACGGGCTATTTTCCCACTTCTCTTGTGGCTCACTTTCCCCCGTAGACTTCTATATTGGATCTCACCTCAGTTCAACTGCAATCTTGGTGACAGTTTACAACGTCTACCACGAGTTAATATTCAATTAATTACCTTTAATTGACAATATGCCTTCTCTTCTTGGACGGGATGTCGGCCATACGGGCTATGGGTTAATGAGTATGTAGCTCTTCTTTTTCTTATCTTGTCTGTCTGTTCAATTATTATACGTGCTTGCTCTGCTACTTTCATTGTTCACTATACCAAATACGAAAAGAAGAAAAAAGAATTAACTTAATGAACAGGAATGACCTGGGTCCCCCAACCACCACCCCAAGACCAATGCTTCACAGCACTAAACACCGCCCTATCCCAGGGCTCCAATTTCTGGAACGCAGGCGAACTCTACGGAACGCCCGAATACAACTCCCTGCATCTACTCAACAAATACTTCACAGAACACCCCAAGAACGCAGACAAGATTGTTCTCAGTATCAAAGGTGGCCTCAAGCCCGGCCAGCTTGTTCCCGATGGCTCCGAGGCGAATATCCGGCGCAGTGTGGATGAATGTCTCCGGTTGCTGGCGGGGAGGAAGAAGATTGATATCTTTGAGTGCGCGAGACAGGATCCGAACACCACTATTGAACAGACGGTGGGTGTTCTGGCGGAGTTGGTCAAGGAGGGGAAGATTGGGGGCATAGGGTTGAGTGAGGTTGATGCGGAGACCATTAGACGGGCGTAAGTCTTTCTCCTTTTTTCTTTTTCCTTTTACTTCTCTTCTTTCCCGCCCTTTTTTTGGATTCATGGGGTCTACTTCTGGGAGTTACGGGTTTTGATGTCGAGAAATGTTCTAACTGACACTTCTACCACACAGATCCAAAGTGCACCCCATCGCAGCCGTAGAAGTCGAGCTATCTCTATTCGACATCCACATCCTCCAAAATGACGTCGCGAAAGTGTGTGCCGAACTCAACATTCCCATTGTGGCTTACTCGCCCTTGGGACGGGGTGTCTTGGCTGGTGCCTTCACTAAAGCGTCCGATATTCCCGATGATGATTTCCGCAAGATGTTGCCTAAGTTCCAGGATGAGGCCATGCAGCAGAACATTAAGCTCGTCAACGAGGTCAATGAGCTGGCGTCTCGGAAGGGCGTTGCGCCTGTTCAGATTGCGCTGGCTTGGGTTCTTACTCTAAGTGACAAGCCTGGCATGCCTACGATTATCCCGATCCCTGGCGGCACGACGGCGGCTAAGGTCGCGCAGAATTTGCAAGCTCCTCGTCTAACGGATGAGGAGATGGCGGAGATTGATGCGATTCTGAAGCGGAATGAGGTCGTAGGGGCTCGGTATTAGGAGTTAACGGTGATTTGATGAGAGTATGAAGAAGGCCTGGTGTGGGTGCTAAACGTGTCTTCCATTTTAGGTATTATTTACACTAGTTATAGCAAAACTTGGCGTGAGATGGCAAGTCAATTGACCGACAAATAGCTGTGAAGGGAGATATCCTGATATTTCTGTTATAATTAGCGCTCTGTTGACCGCAATACCAGGGCTTTAACAGTAGGGCAGAATTAAGGAATCAGGTCAAGTGTAGAAGTGTCAACACGCAATCCCACCACAGTAAACTGAAGGGAACTGTCGGCATTGCAGAACTCTTGATTTGATCATCATTAAGGCATTGGGGGCTTCGAAAAGACTATTCAAGCGACTTACCATGAGTTGTAATAACAGGGAGATATTAGCTCTTGATCTTGTTAGTTATATTCCATCATGTGTCGAATTTAGCCAGCCCTAGTTATCCTTATAATCAGCTAGATGATCCGCCCAGTTCCGGAGTAATCATTATGCAGGACCGTGAACGGCAGTCCATGGTGAAAAGAGTGCAATGGGGAAGAGAGAGGAGAAGAGAAGAAATTACGTGTGGGCGGTATTTCAATGGCCTCGTCACGTGGCCCCCGCAGGCTGGTATACTCGATCGATCGGCCCTAGCCTAACAACCTCCATTGAACTATTATCGATGCTTTGTTTCGTCGCAAACCCCCTTGGTGTTAGCTCCCAATCTAACAATTGACTTCACTTAACTTTCCCTATTGTTCCACCTCCGCTCTCCCAATGACCGAATCTCCGGGTTCCCCTCTCTCTTCCATTGCCTCCGACATGTCGGACCGCGAGGAAATGAAGCAAGGCTTCTCTCCCTCGGCCTCCAATATGCCTCCTTCAAAACGTCGCCGTACCGGCGTCGCATCCTGGGATCGCAATACTCCCGTCTCAACAACATTCCAAGATGATATCCCCCCAGCCTCCCCGTCCTCGTCCATCTCCTCTGACACCTCGGGCGACATTCCCAATTCTCCCGGCATCCTGGCCCTTATTGGCGGCAGCCAGGACGACGACTACAGCGGTCAGGGCAATGATCAGGTCACCGTGTGCCGATGGGAAGGATGCGATGCAGGCGATCTGGGTAACATGGATGATTTGGTCCAACACATTCACAACGAGCACGTCGGCAGCCGGCAGAAGAAGTACTCCTGCGAGTGGTCCGATTGTACTCGGAAGGGCCAAACGCATGCAAGCGGTTACGCACTGCGCGCCCATATGAGGAGCCATACCAGGGAAAAGCCCTTCTACTGTGCGCTACCAGGTGTGCTTTTTTCTCTCCATTTCGTGCCGCACTCATTCATCTACACCCAACCCCTTCCTCGTATCGAGATGAAAGAAAAATGGTACGAAGAAAAACTAACTTGCGCAAAGAATGTGACCGCAGTTTTACCCGTTCAGATGCCCTTGCCAAACATATGAGAACAGTACATGAAACGGAAGCCCTGAGACCTTCCGACCCCGTACCGAAACATCACAATGCGCCCTCCGTGGCAGGGACACCTGCCGGAACCCCAGCTAGCAAACTCCAGCGCATCAGGTTGAAGCTTTCGCATCCGCCTAAGGATGACGCGGACCGGTATAGCGAGAGTGCCAATGAGGAGCCGGCGGGGACTGAGGACTTTGACGAGTACGAGATTCCTGAATTCAGCCCGGAGATTGGCTTCGACGAACATGAGCTCTCGCTTCCGCCGCAACAACTCTATCGTCTACTTCGCCGACAAATTCACTGGGCAGAGAAGGAAGGAGTCAATCTACGCGATGAGTGGGAGCGGATCAAACAGAAGAGGAAGTTTTCGTTCCTGGAGAAGGAGGCTATCATTGAAGATGTTTGCGATGCTGAACTACGGTTAATCAGTCTGCTTATGGGTAGCGATGTTGTGTCTTCTGCTGCTCCCACAAATGGAGTGAAGCAGCAGCCTGATGCGACAGATAGGGAAACGAAGCCAGTTCCTGAATCGGAGTCTGTGCCGGCTTGAAAAAAAACTGCTCTCTTTCTTTCTCTCTCACACACACACACTTCTATTCTATTATCAACCCACCTCCCGTTTTCGGCCTGTTGTCCAGCTTCTTTCCTCATCCTACTCCGCCTTTTTTCACCTCTATTTTACCTCCCTTCCTGATTTATCCTTCTTACCCTTGTCTTTATGGGTATAACTTTCATGAACCCAGGATACCTACTCGGGTCATTTTTCTCTCTTATACAAGTCTTTGGAGCACGGTTCACAGTTACGGGTTGAATTATTTCTTTATTTCGGTAACCCCGTTATCGAGTCTGTCAGTTTGTACTTTTATGGAATAGGAATTCTATTTTTGCCTTTCCCCTTCTTGAATTCTTACATAGTCTTATGTATATGCAAACCTCTGACATCCGTCCCACAAGTCCCGAAAAAGCCCAATTACAAATGAGCACAGATCAGATCTATACCATGCACTACATCATTACATTTCAATCGAGAGTAGAAGAGAAGCGATAGATAAATTGGGAAGTTGTCTTTTATTCTTTTCGTTTTGCCCTTTATCAGCACGGATCGATAACGGGGCTATTCATACTTTCATAGTCGCAGACAATTCCGACCACAGTTCCAGCAAATAGAAAGAAGAGAAGGGGAAAAAAAAGAAAAAGACGTCTAATGATATCTCGATACGTCACCCACAAGAGATGAATGATCCAAAACATAATGTCAAACTCCGGGGCAGTATCGCCAATAAGATACATGAAACAGAGAGAACACCATGAACCGCAGGGCCCGACACCGATGAGGGGGGGTCCCTTGTGGTATAACATGAGAAGGGTGAGATAAAAACACCATAGACCGCAGAGCCCAACACCTTCAACGAGGGGGGTCCCATGTGGTATACAACACGAGAAGGGAAACACAAATAGCATATATGTAAGGGACCAAGCCCGGGGAAACACATATGCGAACATAGCGTAGAAGCCCATTGCTCCAATCGCAGGACAAGGATAATGTAAAATGTAAACACATAAAAGTACGCAAAAATGTCATGGAAACATTCGTATCAAATTCACTCATGCTCAACACTCCTTTCATATGTCATACCAGACGCCGTCGCCATGCTTTCCCAATGATGCATATTTACCGCGCATATAGAAAGGAAGAAAATGAAATGAAAACACCATAGAATCAAAGGGGCCAGTGGTTTTTGCTACCCTGGGCAAAACACCAAGTCTATTTTCCATTGGAAGCTGGTTTGGCGGTAGATGCTTTCTGGGCAGCCATCAATTTTCGGTACATTTCTTGGAGTTTTGCTCCTCCTGCTTCTTTATTAGGCCAATGGTGATCCGCGACATAGTGCCTGGCAATTGAATTAGTAGAATCAAAACAAGAGGGTGCGAGGGACATACCATAAACGAGTCTCTAGAGAATGCATAGAACCTTGTCCTTTCAGAGTACCATCTATGAAATCACCGATCTTACGAAGGAGACGACGTAGCTCCGAGGCCCGTTCCGCTTTGTTTGGGAGGTTTTCCTTGGTAACCGCTGAAACCTTCTTGAGGTCTTCACGAATGGGTTTGAAGAAGAGACGAGTGACATCTTCCTTCCCTGTCCCGGCCGAAAACCCATTTTCACTGTTTTTCCGGCGACGGACATCTTCACTCGAGGCGTCCGAAGTTCTATGACGGGCACGTTCGCTCTCATGTACAGATCTCGGTCGTGAGTCATAGCCAGGAGTGTGATGTCGTTCCACGCTGTCCCGCATCCCGTGAGTATGAGAACGATGCCTTGATCGTTCCATTTCACGATAGCCTTTACGGGAGCTTGAAGGCGCAGGTGAAGCTGAAACACTGTTGCTAGTATGGGCACGAGCACCTTTGCGGTTATTGCGGTGGTGGTTTTCGACGGCTCTCTTCGCGTTGACACTTGCGCCATTGGTGGCTTTGTCTCTAAGAACGGATAACAGATAGTCTGCCCGGCGAACGAGGTGGACAGCTCCAGGAGATTTGGTAGACTTATCTTCCGCATTCAGGCGTTCATTCTTTCGTTCTACTCGATGCTCTTCAAGGAAAAACTTATCCCCAAGGGCAAGATCTGCGTCGTCTCGGATCTGGGTCCAGGCACCATAACCATGTCGCCTAATGCCAATGCAAAGCATCCCATCTTCTCGAGCGCCCCATGGGCAGGAATAGTCCGCCGCCTTGGTGGCCTCGGGGACACGAAAGTTCCTGAAATCAGACACCGCGGATGTTGCTTCTTTCAGTATCCGCATCTCAGTGGGGCGGTCAACGATGGTATATGCGTTGAGTCGCTTAACGCCATGTAGATCGAACAGGACAGCCTTCTTCTCCTTCTTAGTGGGCATTTTGCCGGCGTTCTCAAGGGCCTCCATCTTCTCCACATCCTCACGAACAAGAGCGGCAGCCTTATCAGTGATCTCACGAAGTGCAGCCCTAACAGTTTCCCTGTCACGGTCTAGTAGACGCGCCTCGCGGATAACATCGTCTTCACGATCGACTATATCACCGTAACGCAGAAAGGCTCGCAGGAGGTGGCGATACTCCTTCTCCACAAGCGGTCGTTTTGGATCCAATTGTGCGTTCGAATCAGATTCCTCGCCATCATCCATGCTGACTTGAGCCCTCGCTTGTCTCTTCGCTTTCCGCTCTTCACGAGAATCCCGTTCATCTCCAGGTACATGACGCTTGCGTGGCCGATTCTGTTCGATAACCTCTGCGAGATATCGCTCGTCGGCTTTCTTCTTCTCCTCCGCTTTGATCTCTTCCAGCTGCTCCTTGGGGATAATATCGTCCCAGGTAAGGTCATCAACCTTGATATCAACATATTCAAAGGCTTTAAGGAATTCTTCGCCGCCGTCAGCCTGGATTTCCTCGGCTTGTTCAGTCTGGTGTAATTCAGCATTTGCCAGCACTGAATCGATGTCGAGCTGCTCCAATTTCTCCTGGTTACCAGTCTGTTCGAACATTTTCTGGCCACGACGCTTAAGAATGCGTGAGATATCATCAGTGGAGTTCGGTTCGCTCATAGATATTCCATTTCGGGCCATCTTATTTTGAATCTCGGATGCCTCCTTGTCAGTGACACCACGTTGGATAGTGATAAATTCCAGTAGAAGTTTGTTCCGAGCCCTTTCAATTACTTCCTCTTCTACTGTATCCTTAGAGACTAGACGGTACACGCTGACCGGTCTTGTCTGGCCAATACGGTGTGCCCGTGCCATGGCCTGGAGATCGGCTTGGGGGTTCCAATCCGAGTCGAACAGGACAACTGTATCAGCGGTCATAAGATTGATTCCCAAACCACCTGCTCGCGTAGAGAGAATGAAGGCAAAATCACTGCTTCCAGGAGCATTATAATGCTCAATAGCCAGGCGACGGGAAGCCGCTGGGATCGTTCCATCCAGCCGTTGATATGTATAGCCACGGAACTCCATATACTCGCCAAGGAGGTCGAGCATTTTCACCATTTGACTGAATATCAGAACTCGGTGACCGTCACGCTTCAGCTTCGCCAAGAGTTGATCAAGAAGCATCATCTTACCACTGCTGGTGATCATGGCTCTCAGCACATCTTCTCGACGAGTGCTACCTTCCAAGATCCTCGCTTCGGCATTCGGGAACATGAACGGATGGTTACTGGCTTTCTTCAGCTCCATCATGATGTTCAAAAGAGACTGCTTTTGACCCTTAGCGCCTTCGTTCAACGCAGCATAATTTTTGGTAAGGATGTTCTTGTAATACTCCAACTGAACGTCTGAAAGCTCCACCCGGATGATCTTCTCTACCTTGGGAGGCAGATCGGATTCTACCTTGGATTTTGTTCGACGGAGCATGAAAGGTTGGATGGCTTTGGTCAACTCCGCGAGCTTTACCGATGCAGCCTCTGCATTCAGATCCATGTCAACATCTATGTCAACCAGGCCAGGATTTAAGAAGTCCAGAAGGGCAGAGAGCTCAGCGAGGTTGTTCTGGATGGGAGTGCCGGTAATAAGGAGTCGAGCAGGAGCCCTGAACTCAAGGAGCTTTGCATACAACTGAGATTCACGGTTCTTCAGGCGATGTGCCTCATCAACAGCCATGAACTGCCATTTGAATTGACTCAGAAAAGACGAGTCTAATAGAACATATTCGTACGTTGTTAGGAGAACATTGAACTTAGGTCGCTTAGGATTCCCATCAATCATGAGCTCGTGCTCTCGTAGAACTGTCCGAGCAGCCTCATTGCCATTGTAAACAACGTAATTCAAGTCGGGCGTCCAATTGTCAAAGGTCTCAGCCCAGGACGGCATGGTTGATAAAGGGACGACGACCACAACAGGTCCTTGTTGACGTCTAACATGACGTAGCCAGTTAATAAAGGCAACAGTCTGTACAGTTTTACCCAAGCCCATTTCATCAGCAAGAACAACGTTGCGGTTCTTGACCCAGTTGAAGGCCATGAAGTTGAGGCCCTTGACCTGAAACTCCTTTAACTCGCCGTTCTGCAAGAAGCTTGGTGTGCCTTTGATGGTTTCGAAGGATTTTCGGCTGGCAGGGTTGGACTCAGATCTATCGGAGACTGGAGGCCGAGAGGAACGATCTAGGAAACGATCTATCTCGCGCTGAGCGATGTCACTAACAAGCTCCTCGCTCTCCCATGTGCAGGAGTCATAGAAAAGACGTTTCCATTTCACGAGGTACTCGGTTCCCTCATCGCCTTCCCGCGTACCAATGACTCGCTCAACCTGCTTGTAGTCCTCAATGGCGTCTACGTCTCTTTCGCGATCAAGGTTCCACTTTTCCCGATCCTCGGGTGCTACATCCTTGTCTTGCTTCAAACGGATGTCTTCATACAGGACCTTCCGGATGTAGTTGTCAAGCCGGCGCGTACTGCGGCAGTTTGCAAGAGAGTCGGCAGTTTCCCATGTCGCGTGGTAATGGGATTTGTCTTGCCATTTTATGTAGAACTCGAAGTCATGACGATCGAGATCGGAATTACTAAGTTCTACACCTGCTTTCAGACGGTGGTTGAGCACAATATCCACAGCGGGACGATCATCCTCCACTGTATTCGCCCAGTAATTCTGGGTTAATTCATCTGGGTCATCCTCAAACATTGAGTCATCATCGTCCTCATTGTAGGTGGAGACCCTAGAAGCGTTTCTCGTCGAGAAGCGGACCTCGGCATGGGAGGGTGTGTTTGCTGACGCCTGTTGTTGTCGACGTTTCGCCTTGCTTAGACGAGCACGACCGCCACCGTATTCCGACTCGGAACTTTCCGGTTCAGATGAGAATGAGGACTGGGTTGCGGAGCGGGAGGGACGCTTCGAGGAGTGTTGTAGGGCTACAGGGCGTCTACGCTTTGAGCGAGGTGCCACTGCATCTGAATCAGAGTCTGAGGGGGATTGGGCTACCTGACGGGTCGTACGCGCTCGTCCACTACGACGAAGTCCGTACAGGTCTGGATTCTGTCTTATGTAGTCCGATTCATTGACCGATGATGATTTCCGTTTCGTCCCTCGTGCGGTTTCAGGTGAAGAATTTTCGCTACTGGACTGGCTACTGTCTTTTGCGTTGTCCTCCATCGCAAAATCATCCTCATACCCCTCGGCATCAGGGGAGTCGGCGTTATATGACTCGTCCGCAGCGTCTACGTCCGGAGACGAGTCGGAAACGGCGTGATTGTCAACAGAATCGAACATGTTGCTGCCACTATCACTGGCCAAGGGCTCATTCCTAAAGCTGGCAGTGTCGGAGGCAGGCGATGCCGAACGGCCATTAGGTAAAGCCATCATGGTCGAGGGTTCGGAGGTAGATGGGATCACCATGCTAATAGCTATATAAGAAGAAGCATCAGCATTGAAGCTCAGTGCAGACCCGACGAGGAAACAGATATGCAGCGCGACATAAAATAACAGTACGCGACTCAGATTCCGAACAATAGGAGCTTGGATGTCAGGGGAATCAGGTAGGAGGCAAGGTATGATGCACGGAAGTAGTTTTTGATGAAAGGTCTGATGAAACGCGACAAAGAAGCTTGATGTACTGATTGTGAAAGCAGGGGCAGATACAAAGACAGAACCAGACCCAAGAGGAGAGATACATCCAGACCTTGACTCAAAGGAATTCAGAAATCCTCAACACAACATATGCAGAAGAGATCTTTTGTTCTTCGGTGGGTCGAGACCGTGGAGAAGTACCCCAGCCGACTGTACCAGGACACGTCTGAAAAGGCTAAAAAAGAAGAATAAAATACTCACAATCCATAGCTTGGTGACCCCAAGGCAGGATAAATTGAGGGAAATAATGGTGAAAAAGGGAAGGAGAGTGGTGGGGGAGAGGGGGGGATGAGGTGGTGGAGAGGGCGAGAGACGATGGGTGACCGCTGAGAATAATGATGAGGGAGTAGAAAGAGAGTTGTACGTCGGCTGGAGATGAGCAAGTCCCCGTGAAGGGATTGGCTCGCAGCCTGAAGGATCAGGCTGTCACCGCCCGCCATGCTCTGTGTGGTTTAGTGCCGGCACAAGCGAGACACCAATAGGCTTGACGGACCGCATGATCACGTGGAACGGAGATTCGGAGCAACTTATATTCCGGAGAAATTTTGGGCAGTCCCAATGCACCAATCATGGGCACAGGAAATAATGCAGTCACGGTTGCTGCCTCAGGCAGGCACGGTTGCCCACAATGCCTGACATAGTTTTCTCTCCGGAGCCCCTCTTCCTTGAGGCCCTTCAGCACTGTCTCTTCCTCTTCTTTAGTACCTGCTGGCGACCTGTTTGCGCAGTTATCTGGTGTCTCTTTGAATTCCGCCAGCGCGACTGTCGCAGTGTCAACTTTTCTGTCCGGTAGAGCTCAACCCACTGTGGAAATTACTTTTTCATTCATTTACTCATAAATATAGCCATCAGTCCACCTATTCATTTGCGCGTCCACTCAAGTTGAACAGGCACCATGTCTGACAAGCTGACCAGGTTTGTTTTCCGTGGCATGTTCAAATCTGCTACCTGAATACAAGTTCTAATCAAATTCGTTTCATAGAATTGCTATTGTCAACAGTGACAAAGTAAGTTCGAAATAGCCCCGCCGCCGACTGTATAGGCATACGATATCTCTTTGCTCACACATAGTCCTTTCATTTGTTCAGTGCAAACCGAAGGTACGTAATATACATTTACCGTCTTATCATTATGCATGCAGTGATACTTATTTCCACAGAAATGTCGCCAGGAATGTAAGAAGTCTTGCCCCGTCGTCCGTACAGGGAAGCTTTGTATCGAGGTCACTCCCGAATCTAAGATTGCCTTCATCTCCGAGCGCCTCTGTATCGGTTGCGGTATCTGCCCCAAGAAATGTCCTTTCGGTGCGATCCATATTATCAACCTGCCGACCAACTTGGAAACCCAAGTCACCCACCGTTACTCTGCGAACAGTTTCAAGCTTCACCGTCTTCCCATGCCTCGACCCGGACAAGTTCTTGGTCTTGTCGGCACAAACGGTATTGGAAAGAGTACCGCTCTGAAGATTCTCAGCGGCAAGTTGAAGCCTAACCTTGGACGCTATGACAACCCGCCCGATTGGGAAGAAATTCTGAAGTATTTCCGTGGTTCCGAACTGCAGAGTACGTACAAACTTGGGAGGCCGCGTCGGATGAAGAAAACAACGGTTGCTAATTTCATGTAGACTACTTTACCAAGGTGCTGGAAGATGATCTGAAGGCCGTCGTGAAGCCTCAGTATGTCGACCAGATCCCTAGAGCAGTAAAGGGTCCAACCAAGAACGTCTTTGACCTCATCAAAGGCCGTGCTCAGATGGACAACATGGAGCACATTCTTGATGTGCTTGGTATGCAGAAATTTCCCTCACAACCTCATTTTGTCGCTAATCATAATCTCTACAGAACTTAGGCAAGTCAAGGGACGTGATATTGATCATCTTTCCGGAGGAGAGCTTCAGCGTTTTGCCATCGGTCTGGTCTGCGTCCAGAAAGCCGATGTGTAAGCTATGCCTACCTAATCGTGTGCTTATGACGTTTGTTCTGACAAAGTTGCAGTTACATGTTTGACGAGCCATCCTCTTATCTTGATGTCAAGCAGCGTCTCGCTGCCGCCCGTACCATCCGAGAGCTTCTGCGACCCGACGACTATGTTATTGTTGTTGAGCACGATTTGTCTGTTCTCGATTATCTCTCCGATTTTGTTTGCGTGCTTTATGGTAGGCCTGCAGTTTACGGTGTGGTCACATTGCCTTCTTCCGTTCGCGAAGGTATCAATATTTTCTTGGATGGCCATATCCCAACGGAGAACCTTCGGTTCCGAGAGGAATCCCTCACCTTCCGTCTCGCCGAAACCGGTGATGACTTCCTGGTTGACAAGGACCGTGCTTTCAGCTACCCGACCATGGAGAAGACTCTTGGTAACTTCCACCTGAAGGTGGATGCCGGCGCTTTCACAGACTCCGAAATTATCGTCATGATGGGAGAGAACGGTACTGGCAAGACCACCTTCTGTAGGATGCTTGCAGGTGCCGAGAAGCCTGATAACGGTATCTCGGTTCCTAAGTTGAACATCAGCATGAAGCCTCAAAAGATTACACCTAGGTTCCAAGGCACTGTGCGCCAACTGTTCTTCAAGCGTATCAAGGCTGCCTTCTTGTCGCCTCAGTTCCAGACCGATGTTTACAAGCCTCTCAAGCTTGACGACTTCATCGATCAGGAAGTTCAGAACCTGTCTGGTGGTGAATTGCAGCGTGTCGCCATCGTCTTGGCTCTCGGAATGCCCGCCGATATATACCTGATCGACGAGCCTAGTGCTTATCTCGATTCCGAGCAGCGTATCGTAGCCGCGAGAGTCATCAAGCGTTTCATTATGCACACCAAGAAGACCGCTTTCATTGTCGAGCACGATTTCATCATGGCTACTTATCTTGCCGACAGAGTCATTGTTTTCGACGGCAAGCCCTCCGTTGATGCGCACGCCAACACTCCTGAATCTCTTGTCACCGGTTGCAACACTTTCCTGAAGAACCTGGACGTTACCTTCCGTCGTGACCCCAACAGTTACCGCCCTCGTATCAACAAGTACCAGAGTCAAATGGACCAGGAACAGAAGTTGAGCGGCAACTACGTAAGTATTTCGGATAGACTTGCACTTGGATTATATGCTAATGCTATCTATCTCAGTTCTTCCTGGAGGAAGAGAGTTGAAAAGGTTGTCCCAGGGAAGCATGACCGCGACCGTCATAGAAATAATGATGATCGCGACTCCCACCGGCGGCAAGATCGACGTCGCGGGAAACGGAGGGACCTTCGGTTAGTGGCGTTTTTCGGCGTTACCAAGGCTTCAGCTCAAACTAGGCGGCGCCGTCCCCGTGGTGTGCGCCTTTCTGGTGATATGGATGGTGCTTCGGAGGAGGAAGACGATGAGGAAGACAACAATGACTAGGGCCGGTGTCTATCTGTTCCAGTCCGCTTTGCTGCGTCCCGGTTGTCCTCGCCCATTGTTCTCCCTTCTCACACCCACACCCGCAATTTGTCCGTTCAACTTCTTTTGTGTGACTTCATGATGTTCGTAACGGAAGACATCGGGCCCTAGTTCAAATGGGGGGTTTATTTGGGTAATGGTTTTTGGATGGCGTGATCATGCGGAGTTGAGATTGTCAAAAGTTTCGATTGTTTATGGTATAGATGGTCGCTCAACCGGCATGTAGATGATTCAGCGAAGATAAAGGACTGGATTTAGGTCAAGGTAGCTGACCATAGTTCATACCAGTTTGCTTTCTGTGAGCAACCTTGCTATTTATACACATTTCTTCTGGATTTGTAAGTTATTCGACCTTTGTACCGTTCACTCCGTGCATGCCCGGGCACTTTCTTCATGTTGCCACTTTGGACTACATATGGAACCGAAAGCGCCCAGTATTCATGTCTACTTGATACACTTCGTCGCTCTGCTACGACTTGAATGATAGTCAAAATGCAACGCAAGACTCGCCTTACGTTGTTTATATATATTTATGACAATATATATACCTCCTTGATCTTATTATGATATATTGCTAAGGTAGTGCAAAACCTCAATGTAGGACCTCCTAGACAAAGCTGGCTCATAAAGACACCTTGTGACATAAAAAAACATCGGCATATATTGAGCACTTCACATAATTGTTTTTACCTTTTATTTATACGTTCATTGTGGGATAGTGATACTCGAATGGTTCAAATAAAACTAATAGAAGTGACTTGTTTAGTATCATAGTGATGATATACTATATTTTCGCTCTTAGGGCCATACCTTCGCAAAGAAACAATGGTAGAACATCCGAACACCAGGTATATGAAACAGAATGAAGTCAATTCTCAGCTTCTTCTTCTTCTTCTTATTATAATCTATTAAGACATTGGAACAGATACTCTGCATGCCAAGAGTCTGTTTTAAGCAACATTAGGCTTCTATTGTATATTATGGATCTGGGGTGAGTAAATCAATCCTCGTTTGGTATAGTGTTTTGGGATAATTTCCTTGCCCTAAGATTATATCCAATAGCTGTGATTAACTTAGTATAAGCAGGCTCATTGTGTTACTTGGCTATTCCCTTGGGATTATGGCAAAATCATAATTCTGTTGATATATGTAATCATATTATATTATATTTCTGCCCTCTTTCAAGACTTTCTCAATGTAACCCATAGATTCACTTGCCAGGAGGGTACTCATTTGCCTTGATCGGTTTCTCAAGTACTCCGCAAAACCCGCCGCGCGCTGGAGGGGATAAGCACCAGCTTTGACCAGCTCATTCAAGGTGGGCGCAGATGAATTCACCTTAGATAGGTATTGTGTGTCCTGGTCAGACTCGCTACTATCATACTGTCCGTCTCGCCCATCTCTTCTTGCAGATGTCAACGCATTGGCAGTATTAAAATGTGTCGACCGCGCTGTCTCATCGAAAGCCGGCGACCTGTCCTATCTACACTAGAACGACGTTGTCGCAAGGTATGTATTGTGGGCGACTGGAAAACGTCACTCCGATTCAAGATTTGGCTGGCAGATTCTATTGTATCGGTCATCGACTGTAGAACCGCTGAAGTGTCCGTCGCTTGCTCGAAGGAGTTAACAAAGGAACCTGATGAATCCTGATGAATCCTGATGTCTTGTATGGGGAGACATCCCAACTCTATCCTGACTACGTAGAATTCTAAACAGAAAACGACACGTTGAGGTTGGAAACACAGACTCTCTTCACATACTTACTCCAGATACCCTGTGCAGACGCGCCCAATCCATCAGCATTCTCACATAAGCTTGAATAGTTACCCTCTATCCGGTCAATGGCTCCTCTGATGACCGAATCGCCTCAGGTACCTGTGGCAGAAGTCACGGGACGGTGTTTGGGAACGAGATATCGACGAGTGCGAGAGGTTCTACAGACGCTCTGCGAGAAACGGGAATGGTTGTTATCCTGCCAACCGGTTATGCATCTTTCGTGACAAAATAATTCGATGCTGGTATTACAACAGTTGATGAAATGGCCTGCCGGATCGAAGCTGCTCTACGGAGAGCCTGGGTTACGCTCCGCTACAATCAACCGACATTGGGCTCTCGCGTCGAACATGATGCAGATAGTAATTGATGGAAAAGAATATACTCATCTTTTTGAGATGAAGACGAAGAAGATTTTGGTTAGAAACAACCTTCAAAGTGGCCGATATTGATGCAGGGGCACTCCAATGGTTTAATGATAATGTGCCTACTCTCGATGCCTCTACTGTCTTTCTGGTCAGGTCTAAAGAAGAGAATATGCTCCATCACACTATTTTCTTACGATGCTCCCGCGATTATCACAGATGGAGTAGGCATCCCAAAACTAGTCAATCAACTGTTTAGCCACGCTGCCCAGGCTTATGGCCAGGGGCTCAGTATGCCTTACCGGAATGGGGCAAGGAACATGCAAGGCTTTTTCCATGCCTACGAGTCACCGCCCAGATCCCGGACTTACTGTCCGGAGCTCAGGTTAAATGTGTCAATGAGATTCAAGCTCAGAATGGAGCGGTTTACCAACACCCCGGCCTCCTTAGCCTTCCCTCAATCCCTGCCGATGTTACTTCCGCACGTGGCAGGATACAACGGGGCCCCTGTTCAGTTCCGAAAGTGACCCAGAGCAGATCCTCCGCAGCTGTAAGGCGATTGCTGCTGGGGCTAGCCTCATGCACATCTTTACGGCAGCTCTAGCACTGGCCGTGTGCGAATTGCAGGCCCAGAAGAAGGACCCATATCCCGTTCGTTATGTTGGTCATGGTATGATCAATTTACGCCCTTTTTAGCTTCACCCCTATGACACACCTGATCATGCGGCTGCTCCATATCACGCTATATTCATCCAGGCACTAGGAATAGATCTAATCAGACTAGGTTCATCAGATGAGACAAAGAGCAAGGACAAAAGCTACGAGTTGTCAAGAATCGCGACCGAGGTCCGCGGCTTCTACAAAGCTATCCGCCCAGTATCCTCCACTGAGGCCCATGAACAGATCACCCTGGCTCCTATGTCATTTAAAGCTTTCACACCTCCGGCTGGATCGGACCCTCATGCCGTGCCCGATCCTCCTTTCTGCCTAATTGCTCTCTCGTCGATTGGCAACGTGGCTTCGATGGTGGCAGCTAGACATGGACCATTTGAGCTTACCAATGTCTGGGCTGCCAGCGACACAGTTGGTGCTGGCGTGGTGCTCTTTCTTGGGTCTTAGGATGGAGAGATCAAGCTGTCCAGTGTTTTCGACACACGATATCATAATGTGGATACATAGAGAAATTTCTGGAGCGTATCTTGTATTACGTTTATAGAGGTTTGAACGTAGACAAGCCCGGTGGCCCTGCCCGATCCTCAACTCTGAAAATCACAGAAAACTAGAAGAGGGTTCGAGGAAGTGGGGGAATTTCGAGGCCAACTAGGGGTGAATTATCTGCGGCCGTCAAGAAAGAGAGCCGGACCCGCTCTACAAGAAGAGCCCACGTTATTAGCATGACTGCGGAGAACAACCATGGATAGTCACTCGAAAACAAGATTGAGGCCAAGTCATTACGTGGGTATTATTCTTGATTTGAGCGGTCCTGATTAATAGCTAGATGGGCGACTGTTACTGAATATTATTGTTTGACTAGGGCTTGTCAAATGCTTGCTGGTGGACAATATAGTTTTTTTGCATCACATTATATACTGACACATGGTAAAATATGCAGCAAAATAACCTAGCCTTAATACCGTGAAGACCTTACATACACTATAGAGCAGAACGAGCACCTTCAGTAAATGCTGATATCACTGGGGCAGCAACGTGTGGAGGATCAGATGCTGATGGATGGTTGACGGCTATAGTCAGGAGAGCTTCCAGTTTTTACATCGCCTTATTTTCGAGTTTCCCATCTGTTAACTTTACGGATATTTAGCTTTTTAAAATTACTTTAAATTCAACTGCCCCTTGAGATGCCAAGCGCGTATCGCCCTTAAGTCCCCTTCCAGGCAACCTCACTTACGCACGCTTCCTCCAGATTTAAAATTGGATACCCTCACCCAAGCTTCCAGACACAAAGCCTTCCATGATTCTTTTCATACCGCATCATAAAAAGTCTATTCTACACTAGTAGTGCATGATTTGGACGAACACAATGAGCACTCTCAAGTTATTCACAGACCCGCAACTCCCCCGCCCTCAACGAGTCCACCTAGTCATCAACGAACTGAACCTCGATGTTTGCATACAGACCGTCGACTTAGAACAAATGGAGCACAAGGTAAGCCCTACATTAAGAGCCAAGCACCACCATCCTCTGACCAAACTCAATCATGCCAATAAACACAGACGCCTGATTACCTCCAACTCGACCCATTTCGGAGCAGTCCCCTGTCTTACCGACTCCTCCGCCAACCCCTGCTCATCCTATACGAATCGCGTGCAATAGCCCGATACCTTGCAGCAAAATACGGTCAAGAACACCTCATACCTGACAATTCGGATATGCAAGCATTCGAGCAAGCCGCTTGTATAGAGCTCGCCACTTTTGATATGTTACTAACCGGCTGGTTTCGAGCTGGTGTAGAAACCGTATTCTTCCACTGGCCAATAAATGAAAGACAAGGCCATGGGCTGTTAACTAACTATATGTATCGCAGTTACTTCCAAAAGGACAACCCATACCCGGACGAGGTAATGGTTGTCAGACTTCGTGAAAGAATATCTGAGATATTGGATGTGCTTGATGGGATTCTTAGTCGGCAGGAGTATATGGGCGGAGATGTGAGTATAGATATGACCCTTCACAGATGGAAGATGCGATAGTTGACGAGCGATGTAGACATTATCTGTTGTGGACCTGTTCTATATGCCGTATATGCACTGTCTTGCTGTGTCGGTTTGGCCGTCGTTCTTGGATAGTCGGGCTCATCTGACCGTGTGGTGGGAGTCTATGAAAGGTCGTTCATGTTATCGGGTTCTTTCATCAGCGGAGTGATTGGGGGATACTCTTGGGTTTGTGTATATGAGGGACACTAGTCAAATAGATCAAGTTGAAAGACTCTAGCGTGAGGTCGGAAATTGGACATACAATTGTAAGGAGCACTAGCTTAGATCCTCGGTATGCCAGCGATCCCCCTACATTAAGCTATAGTGATAGTTACTTAAAGGGATAGAGTTTATATTGCAGGTCTATTGGATACAGACATTACATTACCAAAATTTACAAGGCCACAAGATATCTACTAACTATATAAGTATATGTGTCTTAATGTTTAAATGATCAAAACGACAGACGAGGAAAAGGCTGGTGATTCTTATGTCGAAGAAGCAAGGCCTCTACCAAGGTATCTTCAGTTCCGTCCAGGGAGCAGAAAGCGGCGAAGGTGAGTCGGCCCTAAGCACCAGGACGCAGACGTAAAGAAAACAACGTTCTTTACGGAGTCCGCTGTATATGTTTGAATCATCAGACACAATGCAAGGTACACATTAATTTGCTAAGAACTTGGATACAGCAGACTGTTACCTAGTGCGCTATTGGCTTCTTTTGTTTGATTGGAATTGTTGCATTGGCTTCCTAACTGCATGTCCATGAAATATGATACCTAATCTTCTTCTTCAATCTCCCCTTCTTCGCTACCAGAATGGACGGCCTTTTCCTCCTTCTTTGCTTCCTCTGCGGCTGGGGTGCGTTCGCGACAGTCCTTATCGCGCTTGACACCTCCACTGCGCTCTCGTTCACGACTGTCACGACGATAGCGTTTAGCGGAGCGGCTCGCAACGCTTTCCGTGTCGCTATCGCGCCTGCGTCGACGGTCATTGCTGACGGTGCTTCGAGTGTCAGCACCGTAATCGAGCTCATCCCGATTGCCCCGTGGATCACCACGAGTGCGGTAGAGCCTTTCACGCTCTTCCTCCCGGTCTCGGCGTTCACGGTCATAGTGGCTGAGGGAACGAGTGCTTCGTTCCCGGTCCCAATCGCGCTCCCGTTCGCGCTCCCGGTCACGGTCCCGGTCACGCTCGCGGTAGCGTTCCCTATCTCGGTCCCTTTCTCGATCACGATCTTCTCGTCTCTCTCGCACTGGCGATAGCCCACTGGTTTTCCGGTAAGAGCGTTCGCGATCTGCCTGGGCTTTACGACGGTCTGCTTCGTAGGCGTCCGGTTCAGGCGTACGACTGCGACGGCTGGAAGCTCCTCTCCTCTCACCTCTATAACTACGGTGATCACGGTCACTGCGGTCATAATGGTCGCGTCGGCTACCACGATCCCGGTCACGGTCTCGATCAGCATCTTCCTCCTTCTCTTTCAGGCGGCGGATAACCTTGTCAAAGGCAGTCTGCCGAAGTTCGTCCGATTCAATAGCCTTATACTCTTCATACTTTTCGACCCTAGGTTGGACTTGATCCCAAGTATCAGTCGGACGTACAGCGGGCTCCAGACGTTTAATCCGGGAGCGTAGGGCATCAACAGCACGGCGCTGGTGACGATCAGCTGCATGCTTTTCCTCTTCAGTTCTTCGAATCGCTTTCTCTTGAATGCGCTGGAAGAGAAGATGGAGGATCTCTTGATCAATGCTTGCTGTGCGGCGATCAGCAAGCACAACAGCGCTGAATTCCTCAAAGGTAGTCTTGGGCGTAATATCAAAGCGCTTGTCCTAGGAGAACAGTGTTAGTTGGATAAACAAGTCAACAAACTATTTAGGATATCATTTACATCAAGGACATCCAAAACATCATTACGCGGGCCGCGAAGTGACCGCTCTTCTTCCTCGACCACATCCCAGAAGAGGTCCAGGGGAGATGACCCTGAATTACCTAAGATCCCAAGATAACGCGTATCTTCTTTGATTAATGGGTAGATGTTCATCCATTTGCTGCCGGCCTTGATCTTGCCCTGAGACCTCAGCTCTTTCAATAGTTCAATGAACTGTTCACGAGCATGACGCTCTTTTCTCGCCTTTGCAGCTTTCTGTTGTTGACGCGCATCGTTAAATGCCCGTTCAAGGGATTTAATGTGATTTTCAAAGACGGTTAAAATATCAGACTTGCTGAGGGATTTGAACTTATCATCACTTTGCACCTGATCATTTGACTGGATGATGACTTGCGCTTCAGACCAGCGTGTGTACGGCTCGAGCTCCAGTGACTTCAGGATGTTCACCAGTTCATCTATTGCAGCTTTACGCTTATTGGACTCTTGTTCAGAGTGCTCCTTCTTGAGCTCGAGAACATACTCCTCGAAAAGCTGGCGCCGCTCATTCTCGTTGTCCGTAGACCTGAAAATGGTCTCACCCTCAATGATCGGTCGAATGGTCTTCCAGCGACTGTAATGTTTGATTTCAGGATGACGTTTCAACATGGTATTGAAATCTGCTCTGAGCTTAGCGAATCTTTCTTTCGCCCGATCTTTTTCCTGCATGCGAACCTCGACCGCGTATTTTTCAAATGCTGCCTTGCGGTCTCTTGGATCTTTCAAAGCACGATATTGAGGGTCTTTAATAGTATCGCGAATAGTTTGCTCCCAGGTCCAATCCGGTAGCACGTTATGACGTTTGAGCATCTTCATGAACGCATTCTCCGCCTCCTCAAGTGAGCCGTACTCTGGCTCTGCAGGCGTACCCAGCATAGGAGCAGCCGCAAGCCCATTGGTGTCAACCGAGTTATATCCACCGCGCCTATCACTATATCCTCGGTCGTAGTCTTCGCGCTCACGCTGCTGGGGGTACGAGGAAAACGAGCTAACACCGCCTGCAACAAATGTCGGAGCCCTATGCGCATAAATTAGTATTTGAAATAGCGAGCAGGAAAGTGTTTCAAGCGTGGAAAACATACGCGACAGGCGGAGGTTGGGCTGTTTGCGCCTGTGCCAAAGCATTTTTGTAGACATCTGGCATCTCCCAGGTGCTTTGCTTAGTCTCCGTGTTGTACCAATACTTTCGGCCACCTTCGGCAGTATACTCTTTGAAGGGTTGATTCGACAAAGCTCTCTACAGGAGAAGCCAATGTTAGAAGGGATAGATAAGGAAGGACGTGGTGAGAAATGCGAACCTCGACGTGTGTCATCAACTCCAGGGGCTTAGCCCATTGCGTAGCTTTCGTTTGAACATTGTAATAGTACACCCTCCCATCACTGTTGCGAGCCTCCTGCCAAATAGGAGGCGCCCCTGCACCGTTCATCGGATTCATATTGTTTGTAGGATGTCCCCCAGAGAAGGTGCGGTCGTCCAGGTAGAACACTGCCGGAGCTTGAAAAAGTAGGGTCCGCAGCTTCTTCCACTTCTGGCGTTTGCTATGTTTGCATGTGCACCCATACTAGGTTGGTGAAATGTAATTATGAAATTCAAAATTTCAGTAATATTAGCCCTTTGAAATGTAATCGGAGTTGATTGTTTTGAAATTTCGAAAAAACGCTAACCCAAAATAGTAGATTATAATCACGTGCTTATAATCAGATATGGAGTGTATTGCTATGGGGTGGCCGGGATGGCCAATCTACCTAATAATCTAGCTTATATAAATGATGACTAAGAGGGGTCGCTTGGTGCCGACGACAGAAGGGTCTTTCGGTAGTTCTTCTCAGGACTCAAACCAGGCTGTCTGATTGGCTGTAAGTCAGAGTGACTAATCAAATCGACCATTGAAATGTAATTGAAATTTCAAGATTTCGTAATGGGATTTCCTGAAATGAAATTACACCATCCCTACCCCATACACCGAGCATCATCTCCGCTAACCTTTGAAACTCGTCCTGAGTTGGAAGCCTATTAAACAAATTGTTGGACAATACGCTCTTATTCCTTCAATTGTGTGTGCCGCTCGCTACCACTTAGTGGTAGATTAGTATACGATAGCTGTTCTCGCAATGCCCAGCCTCGACATTCTTGGAGAATTTTTAAGACATTCTGTGCTAGATACAGTTGTCCCACATGCTTCAGATATAGATCTTGAGGCGGCGCTGACGTCTGCTTTGGAAGGAGGAGCAGATGATCTATCATCTGTCCTTTCCTTCATACCTCAGCGTACACTTTTATTCTTCGGTACGCAAAACCTTCTTGTCCTGATCGAGCTGTCTCTTACTCATAGATAGTGTGATATAGATGAGTTCTGCACCGCCCGCATCGTCCTACGACTCTCCAACTGCTCGCAAGCTAGTTTAAAACACCATCTTCAGCAACTTGAAGTTCGACTTGACGTCTTTGCTATCGACCCAGCCGAAACAGTCGCTGAGAACCCCACACCCACCAGAGATATAATTTTTTCAGGGGTCATTAAGAGGGAAGAGGAGCCGCTGGTAGTGGTGAATGAGTTTGAAGGTGAGGCAGAAAGTGGCAATCATGTCTACGTGATTTGGAACATTGAGACGTTTCTCAGTAAGGTTCTCTCCACGCGGAATGTCTTTTGCGCCTCTTACTAAACCGTGCTAGAACGCCCTCGCATACGTATTCAGCACCCTTCGCTTCTATTCATCGCCTCTGTTAGCCTCAACCCTTCCGAAAGCCGACAACAAGAGTCTCGTGAAGATGACTATCTTCCTTCGTTGATTCCTGCATCTACAAATATTCTACAACCTTTGTCATCGGATAAAGCCTTTCCGCAGAAGGACCCTTTTCTCCCAGCGTCCAGACTCCTGCGAGTCGTACCCGCGAGTTACAGTGAAGACCCGATTTATAATATCCAGCAAGAATCAGGCCATCCGATACGGGTTGTTCCTGCGGCCAGTGCAAGGATACGATACTCTCGACTAAATACTTATTCTGGACGGCCAACGACCGTGGCAAGCCTTGATTTTGAGGTGACACCGTTTCTCAATTGTGATGTTGTTTTTGATAAAGCAGAGCTTCACATGACGGACGGAACAATAGAAACACTTTCTGATGCGACTGGGCTGGTACCACCTTTATCGTGTCGTCCGCGGGATGATGTTACGTTGATATATAAACTCACCCCAGAATATGGTCCGGATCCTAATCCCTCGACGACCGTGATGATTAGCATGTTAGACATCCGGTTGGAGGCAGTCATCAAACTAGCAGACGATTGCTACCCGCGAATCCTGATGCAATGGAGGACAAACGTGGATTTTTCCCTGGCCCTCAACCCTACCTTTGGTGGTCCCAGTCAGGCTCTGCAGCGAAACAATCGACCAGCCAGTCTCCCTATGACACCGAATCAATCCAACGGAGGACTCCCCCCTAGCCGAACTTCCTTTCGAGAAAGGGCGTATTCTGTGGCGGACATGGGGGTGACTGTCTCCTTTTCTGGTCCTGATAACGTGGTCGTCGGAAAACCCTTTTCTTGGAATGTTTTCATTGTCAATCGGTCAACAACACCTCGGAAATTCGCTTTGATTGCCATTCCCCGAAGGAAACGAGCCGATCCAAGGAGTCATGTAGCCCGACCATCCTCTTCATCGCTCACGAGCCGTATGGAGGATCAAGTCGCGGAGGCAGTAACAGATGACAATATCGTTCACGCCATGCAGAAGAGTGTGGCAGGACAAGAGGGTGAACTGGTGTGTTTGAGTACGGATCTTCGAGTCGGGTAGGTCTTCCCTCGCTGTACACCTGTATCTACTTAACAGATTGACTAACTGGATGGGTTGAATAGTCCACTTCTCCCCGGGACATGTTTCGCGACCGAATTAAAACTGCTTCCGCTGGCAGTGGGGGCGCTCCATCTAGAAGCCGTGCGTCTTGTGGAGGTCAACACGAATGAAACCACAGATATCAAGGATCTTCCGGATATCTTATCCTTTGACAGGAAAGGGGTACGGATCCAGGACGATGCAAATTAGAGCACGGTACCGTACGGAGTATACCTATCGCCAATGAAATACAGTAATGCCTACTTTGTAAATGGAAAGACTTCTATGTAATAGAATAGAGCGACGGCTAATGTGGATGTACTTCATTTGTTACTATAAATATCATTTTTCAAAGCAAAAATGAAAGGGTAAGAAAAATAAAAAATTAAAAATAGAAATTAACTTGAATAAAACAAAAAAGGAGCGATCATACATCAAAGAAAAGTCTTCAGACAAATCCTAACTTGACATGTCTATGATGCAAACAATCCGCTCAAGCGGCAGAAAATGTGAAAGGCGGCGGCAAGGAGGAATGGGCAGGTGATCATGAGTGGGATTTGGATCTACGCGCCCGCTTTGAATATATTACGGTAGCCTTATGTGCCGGGCAACTTGAACATTAAAACCCTTCAAGTTTCAAGATTATTTCCCATCCCCAGCTGGACAGGGTGATCGACGACTTCCATTGCTGGTTTATTTAGTGGAGAACTATTCCACTGACGTCGGCCCATTTTCTTCATTCTATTATTACTGGGTTACCCGCGCGGGCTTTTTCCTTGGGTGTGTGGTTATCTAACAAGTTGCCTCCCTCCTTTTGGCCTTTACCCTCATTTGCGTCATACTGGTTGGATCCCGCCGAGCGGAATTCCACCTTCGCCCTTCGATCTTCTTCCACCCTGAATATATACTAGTTCTCGGTCTCAATCAGTTTCACCATGTTCTCCGCAGCGCGTCGAAGAATTTTGGATGGACTCAACCGGAGGTATATCTATGGTCGTTTGGTAAGTGATAGAAACTATTTTTTTCTTTCTTCAAACAACAATTATAGACTCTGCGTATCTCCATCACAATCAATTATTAACTTCAACCTTTTGTTAACATCTGGTATATAGCCTTTGCTTCACAGCATAATTTTTCTCATCGAGATGGCGGTTGCAATGCGGCTTGCGGCAAAATTCAACTCCTACTATGCGGAGAAGCCGGGTAAGGCTCTACTCGCTGGTATACAGGGTGTTAGGGATGACTAACTAATCTGGCCTCTCTAGTATTGACCACCATGGTCACTAATGCGGTAAATGCCCCCGGATAGTTTACATATTCGGTCTATTTATAAGTCAAGAGGCTAACTATGAATGCTATAGGTCCTTGGCGGGGTTGCGGATACAGTTGCACAGTTGATCACAGCCTTCAAAGCTCGACCAGGCCGCCGAGAGTATGAGTCTAGTGACCTCATCTCAATTGAAATCCATGATCTCGACAAAGAAAAGCCACCAGCCCTCGGGGAGCTCGGACATGCGAGACAATTACCCCCACCCTTTGATTTCGAGCGACTAACCCGATTCATGTCGTATGGTTTCTTCATGGCACCAATCCAATTTCAGTGGTTTGGCTTCTTATCGAGGGCATTTCCTCTCACCAAGAAACACCCAACTATTCCGGCCTTGAAACGGGTTGCGCTAGATCAGCTCATCTTTGCGCCTTTCGGTACGGACCTCTGCGGGCGGCAGGTGATACATGGAATGCTAACAGGGTATGCAGGTCTTGTGTGCTTTTTCACCTTCATGACAGTCGCTGAAGGTGGAGGACGGAGAGCCTTGACACGCAAATTTCAGGACGTCTATCTACCCACCCTGAAGGCTAATTTTGTCCTCTGGCCAGCTGTACAGATCTTGAACTTCCGAGTTGTCCCAATCCAGTTCCAGATTGTAAGTTTCGCCTTGTTTGTTAAAGAAGAGGATTATGTCGTGGCTGCACAATGCTAACTCGACTGTGTTTCTTTTGTAGCCATTCGTGTCCTCCGTTGGTATTGCATGGACTGCGTACTTGTCCCTGACCAATTCTTCTGAGAAGGAATAAAACTGTGGTAACATGAACCGTTTGAGCTGAGGGTGGATTGTCAGTCATTTCGTAATTGTCGGTCTTTGTCTTTCCTTTGTCACTACATATTACGAGGCGTTGTATATTATTCTTGGGGGTTTTGCTGTCCTACTCTTATGACTGGTGTCTAGGTCAATCGGATTCCCTGTCGGTGGGGACGGTTTAAAAGGAGTCAATTTCAACTGCTTTTCTCCATCAATATCATTATACAATGGAAAGACTACGCATTGTTTCACCGAGATTCGTCATATGATTCTCTATTGTAGGCTTCGCAGGTGGTGTTATGCATCGCCTGGGTTCTTTCAGCTTCTATCATAGGGTAGGAAGGATATGGATGTTAAACTACCTCTAAATTACCTCTACGAGAATGGCAGAGCGACTGTTTTTAATTCCATTACCTGAACCAAGAAGGACTAAAGCGATCTACATAGCTCGATCCGAGGCTATCGAGAATAATAAGGTCTCTTGAAGCCCCGGACCCTTCCGTCATCATTGACATCAGTCCCGCAACAGTCCGATGCGTCAGCGAATCTCTCTCTCACCGGTGGCCCCACTAAACAAGACCAAACAATGTTTCTTGCTACCCCGCCGTCTATCAGGAGACTGGCGTTCACCGTGAAACGTATTTAGTATTTTTATTATCCTCTCCACTCACTTAAAAGGTACTCAATTCCCCCCTCTCTCCATTGTTCTGGCTTATCACACCGACCACACCCCCGTGAAGATTAAAGAACATCGTGCACCATGTCTCTCTCCAATAAGCTCGCTATCACAGATGTCGACCTCAAGGACAAGCGTGTCCTGATTCGGGTATGATTTTTTTTTACCAACTGACAGTCAGTGAATGACGGGGTATCAATCAATGCTAACGTGTGGCAAACTGGTAGGTCGACTTCAACGTCCCTCTTGACGAGAACAAGAACATCACCAACAACCAGCGTATTGTCGGTGCTCTGCCTACCATCAAGTACGCCGTCGAGAATGGCGCTAAGGCTGTTATCCTCATGTCCCACCTCGGCCGTCCTGATGGCAAGAAGAACCCCAAGTATAGCTTGAAGCCTGTTGCCCCCGAGCTGGAGAAGCTACTCGGCAAGAGCGTCATCTTCACCGAAGACTGCGTTGGCCAGGAAGTCGAGGAGACTGTTAACAAGGCTTCCGGCGGCCAGATCATTCTCCTGGAGAACCTGCGCTTCCACGCCGAGGAGGAGGGCAGCTCCAAGGATGCTGAGGGCAAGAAGGTCAAGGCCGACAAGGAGAAGGTTGCTGAGTTCCGCAAGGGACTCACTGCTTTGGGTGACGTCTACATCAGTAAGTCCCCATGGACACCCCCAATTGACTTTTTGTTTCCCTCCTCCCCCCAAACCCCCAAACCCCAATGCTAACTTTTGTTCCCTAGACGACGCTTTCGGAACCGCCCACCGTGCCCACAGCTCCATGGTTGGTGTCGACCTTCCCCAGAAGGCATCTGGCTTCCTCGTCAAGAAGGAGCTTGAGTACTTTGCCAAGGCTCTGGAGAACCCCCAGCGCCCCTTCCTGGCTATTCTGGGAGGTGCCAAAGTGTCCGACAAGATCCAGCTGATCGACAACCTGCTGCCCAAGGTCAACAGTCTGATCATTACCGGTGCCATGGCTTTCACCTTCAAGAAGACCCTTGAGAACGTCAAGATCGGCAACAGTCTGTTCGACGAGGCTGGTAGCAAGATCGTCGGCGAGATCGTCGAGAAGGCCAAGAAGAACAACGTTGAGATTGTTCTGCCCGTTGACTACGTGACCGCTGACAAGTTCGCCGCTGACGCCAAGACCGGCTATGCCACCGATGCTGACGGCATTCCCGACGGCTTCATGGGCCTAGATGTCGGTGAGAAGAGTGTTGAGAAGTACCAGAAGACCATTGCCGAGGCTAAGACCATCCTGTGGAACGGCCCTCCTGGTGTCTTTGAAATGGAGCCCTTCGCCAACGCTACCAAGAAGACTCTTGACGCTGCTGTCAAGGCTGCTCAGTCGGGCTCCATTGTCATCATCGGTGGTGGTGACACTGCGACTGTCGCCGCCAAGTACGGGGCTGAGGACAAGATCAGCCACGTCTCTACCGGCGGTGGTGCCTCCCTGGAGCTCCTTGAGGGCAAGGATCTCCCCGGTGTTTCTGCTCTGTCAAGTAAGTAAGCCAAAGGCCAATAATGTGTTGAAAGGGAGAAGCGTGGGGCAGCTTCGATTCATGCCCAGCATGTCTTCTTACCTATGAGGGACGTATAAATTTCATAAATGTAATGTACAGAGACGACGATTTAATAAAAATTAGCTATTGTTTTCCATTTTTTTTCTTCTAAAGAGAGGTTCTGATCATGGAGCGCAATTTCATAGTGATGGGTCCTAAACTTTGAGTGTCCTAAGGAAGGTCGAAGAGGAGACCTAGGTGATATGGCATGAACGTGACGGCCATGTCAGAATTACATTGTGGATACCTATTAAGGTACGTGAAGAGTCCTTGTAATACTCCAGCTGCCACCTCGTTTGACCGGCCCTTACACTATCAAGTATCTCGTTGTAGACCACCTCCTTAACTGCTCACAACCCCGTTCTACCAGCAGCCCAACAGCATTGCAGTTTTTCAAGAGGATATAACGTAAAAGCCTCAAGCATCAGAATCTAGTTTAACTCTCTTGCGAGTTAATGTATAGCGTTCCGTCTTGATATAATTGTAATTTTCCATAGCCAATCAATTCATTGAATTGTCGTTCATCTCGCGAACCGATAACCCCACCGCGCATACTAACGAGACGCCTCGACCTTCTTCAGCTCTTCTCTGTAAAACGGACAAGAAAGCAAAGATTAGCACCATGCCTCAAAAGTAGAATGGCCAAATCAACAACCCAACGCCTAGCAACAGCTAGACCCGAAGCTACAACAGAGAGAGGGAACTTAAACGTACTTCAACTGCTTCGAGAAGTCCTCAGCGGCATCATCATCATCCCAGCTCTCCTCCCACAAATGGACATTAGTGTCGTTCGCGGATCCGGATGCTTGCTCGGTTTCTTCTTGTGGCCAGTCTGTAGATAGTAACCCATTGGTCAGCGCAGCTCTTATCATCAATTGAAGCTAGATTACACCCGGTGATTGCTGATGTCCCGGACGTAAATCAGCGGGAACATTGCCTGACCTTCAACAGGAAAATCCTCGAATTCATCGTCTTCCTCCAGCACGGTGAGCTTTTGCTGTTGGGGCTGCTCGGAAGCTTCGGGCTTATCGTTGGATTGGGTTGAGTTCGACATGGTGGGTGGGGTGTGTGTGTTCGGGTTCGGGTACGAGGAAAAAGTAATGTGCACGAGATGTTGTTGAAAATAGAATCTATGAACAACTCAAGTTGAAAGAGCTGTGAAACGTGGTGAATAATTGGGGTTGATGGAAAAGGCTTTTGTTGTTGCTTGCTCTCCAAGCGCGGAGTCCGATGGCTTTGGTCACTGACGCCAGGCCGGTGGTCAAAGCCAAGATCACCACCGCCTTTAAGGCGGTTAAGGCACCTGCACCGAACCTAACTAATTAATGGCCATTTAATTCATTTCACATTTGTCTCGACCCTTCGAGGCTCTCGGAAGTACCGGAGACCTCGAGTCATTTTTAATGTAAATCGCCCACTTTTTATTTTTAGACAGCAAAGATTGTAAGATAAGAGGGAATAAAAATAGCATATTTAGCAGCTGGAATAATTCTTGTAAAATTCACCTAGCAAGGTTAAATGACAATAAAATGCCTGGAACCGAGAAGTATGCGTTCATAACCAGATTATTTGAGTTCATCCAGTGAGAAGAGAGAGGTCATCGTCCTTTACCGTTTATCGCAAGGCCGCACGCTCCGCCTCGCCGCCATAGTGGACCACGGTTCTACATGACTATTTATCCTACAATCGCTGCTCTTGTGACCCTTTCTTTCTTTTCTTACTTGTTGTTCCTGATTTCCACCCTTCATCTTTCTGTGTTCGCAAGGTTATGTTGACGGAAACCCCCACCGTTCTTGTACTGTATCTGATGGGAGAGTCTACTTTCTTTCCATTCCGTTTGCTTTCGTCTTCTGGGGTTCTCACACCTCCGGTTTGCGAGTTGACGCTCGAGAAAAATTGAGCTCGAAACGTCTTATCCATCTTATCTCTTGGTTCCCTCCTTTCCATCTGTGACGGTTCGCGTGACCTGCACCTTCCACCATGCTCAAAGTAGGCTCGTGGTTTTATGGCAAGAAGCCTGGCGCCAATGCCTCGACACAATCTTTGGACTCGTTGGTTGAACTGCGGGATCGTGAGTGCTTCTAAGGAACCTTCTCGTTATGATGTGCATGCAAAATGTGCTGATCTGTGTCTCTTTGGATGTGAAGTTGAGGATGCTATGCGGGGTATGTCCCTCTCGCTTTGTACGGTGAACGCCCAATCAAGAAACTTACTGATGCCGTATGGAATATAGCTGCGACCCTCATCCTGAACGATGACGTTGACGGCGCTGAAGATGGCCTTTCGGAAGGAATCTCATCTTTTCACAATGTGTGTACATCCTTAGTTGAGCGGAATTCTCGCTGCTTCCGAAAAGGCCAGCAACCCGTTTGAATGTCTTTGGTTTACTTACCATGGCTATTTTTCTCTTGTGCTTAGCTTGGGCGAGGAGTCGTCGCATTTATCCGGGCAACATTGGGATTTGAACAGGAGATAATGCGCCAAGGTCCGTTGATTTCTTGGTCTCTCGGCACGAGCTAGGTTCATTGCTGACACCCCGGCAGCATCGGAACGACTAAGTATAGCCGAGACCAGTGCATACAGTGATCAGCAAAGGGCTCAGCACAACTCCCATGCTCCCAATACATATCACTCACCCATCTATGCACCGGGTACAGAGTTCGCCCTCTGTCAGGCGATGGCGCAGCTCATGAGTGCTGTTGTTGGTGTGCTCAATGAAAGCCTGACTGAAAGCATCAAAGGGTTCTATAAGATGAGGAAGGCGTATTTGACGCTGGATGGCATTTTGAAAATGGAGCAGACATTCATACAGACGAAAGATTCGGGTGATGCCACTCCAGCAGAGTTTACCAAGCCCGCCCTGACAGCTACAGTTGAGGCTCAAGGATTATCACAAAGGTTATCCGACTTAAGTGTCTCCCAGGCTAGCAGTGCATCGGAGGGTTCGACAGAACCCACGACCCCAAATGCGGATATGCTTAGCCACGACCCCGACTCGGATATCTTCAAGAACCAAATCGATGTTTTCGTGCACTCTGGGTCTAACTTCTGCTTCGGAATTCTCCTAGTTGTTATCTCCATGGTCCCTCCAGCTTTTAGCAAATTGCTCGGCGTCATCGGATTCCACGGAGACAAAGAGCGGGGACTCAAAATGTTATGGCAAGCTAGTAAGTTCCACAACTTGATCGGGGCCCTTGCTGCTTTCGCGATACTCGGTTACTATAACGGATTTGTCCGTTATTGCGATATCATGCCCGACCCAGCTCCTGGAGATCAAGGCGATGTGCAGGGTTATCCTCAACAGAGGCTCGAGGCCCTTCTAGCGCTGATGAGAGAGCGGTTCCCAAAGAGTCAGCTATGGCTGCTCGAAGAATCGAGGATGGAAGGGGCGAATAAGAATCTAGAAAGATCCCTGGAGCTTCTGTGCGGTAAAGAGCGCAGCCCGCTCAAACAGGTCGAAGCTCTGAGGATTTTTGAGCGGAGTCTGAATGCGATGTATCTTCACAAGTATGAACTGTGTGCGGAGTCATTCCTGGAGGTTTGTACTTCCCTGACTTGCGGTCTATGCAAAACCGCTAACTAGTATATAGTGTGTTGATTTGAACTCCTGGTCTCGCTCATTATATTACTATATTGCAGGAGCATCCCATCTTTCTTTATACCGAAGCACCATCTTAACAGACGCCGACCAGGCAGCCCAGCATGCAGAAAAGGCCACAGAGTACTTCCGAGCTGCACCGCCATTAGCCGGAAAGAAACGTTTCATGGCTCGTCAATTACCCTTCGACGTCTTCGTGTCACGTAAGATCGCCAAGTGGGAGGCCCGCGCAAAGGAGTGGAGCGTGCCACTAGTAAACGCAGTTGGCGTCGATCCCATCGAGGAGATGATCTTCTTCTGGAATGGACACAGTCGAATGACACAAGAACAACTTGAAGAGTCAATGCAGAAGCTCGCCTGGTCTGAAAGCGAAGCAAACAAAAACTGGTTCCGCGAAGGTCCCGAAGAAAATGCCGTCCTGCAGCTCCTGCGTGCCGCCGTTTTGCGCGCCATGCGTAAACATGAGGAGGCTAGGGACATGCTTAAGACCTCTGTACTTAACCATGACAAGGCTCTGTTCACGGGCCATCTGAAGGACAACTGGATTCACCCTGTCGCTCATTTCGAGATGGCGGCTAACCTCTGGATGGAACGTCCGGGATACGTCGCTCTCCATGGTGCTGAGGCGACTAGGGAGAACAAGGTTGCTAGCAGCAAAGACGCAATGCAGACTGAAAGGCAGAAGGTGCGGGAATGCAAGGAGTACCTTGAGAAAGCTGCTAAGTGGGAGAGCTACGAGCTCGATGCTCGTATCGGTCTTAAAGTGACCGCTGCCATGGAGGCCGTGCGCAAGTGGGAGAGTACACACTCTCCTCCTACCAACTGATGATTTGATGTATTACGATCATGTAAATGTATTTGCACGAAAATATGTCTGCAAGATATGGGATGGTGCAATATAGGGATAGAACACTACGATCTCATTCGGGTATTATACGGAAGGGTTGAAGGATGGATGATCTACAGCGGTTTGACAGTTTATATGGATGGGATCATATACAATAGATATGTGACCACCAATGGGAGATTTTTTTTTTGGGCTTCATTTAATCTCTTTCCATAAGTCCTTCTGTTTCTTCTTCAAGAACGCCAATACTTTACGGGAATATGCTAGAAAAGATCGCCCAAGTGACTAAAATGACATTTATCTCCGAAAAGGGGATTTATGCACTCACGTGGCAGCTCCACTTTTCTTCTTCCCTTTTGACGGCGATCGGCCGTTTTAGCGCCACAAAACGTGCTGGAAAAGATTCCGCAGAGTGGTTCGAAAAGCTTGGCGAGTGATCTGATTGCGGGCATGATGCCAATCAAGTACAGATTGAGATGACAGGGTCTTAATGATCTGTCATCACAGAGCAATTCTGAGACTTCTTACTTTGTTGACGACTTGGTGAATTATTATCAGGATGTTGCACACGGGCTTGGGCCGAACTAAAACACCCCCACAAATATCCTCCCAGCGAATGAACAGAGGCTATCGGACGTCCGAACAATGTCACGGAGCTGCGCTCGGCTAAGTCGGCCGGCCTTTGATCGATCAAAGGCCTGGAGAAGAGGTTTATAATAGGTCCAATTGCTGTCGAAGAATGCTCTAAGGGTCCTGGACTTTTACTTTTGATTTTAAACGGTGACATCTAAAGTTTTCTTACTCACTGCTCTATACGGAAGTCTTTCTTGCGCCGATTTAGTTTTCTCCTTGCTTTAGAACAACGTTCTTCGGAGATTTCTCAGTATTTGCAGATTTTTCTTGGCGGCCAGCCCTATCTACGTCATAATTGATTAATGAAGCCATGACAAGACCCAAAGAAGGAAACGAAGAACATTCTTCCTCACACTCCTCCCTCGACGATGATAGTCTTTCCTTAGAGGAGCAGCGTACCATTGAAGATGACCGCCCAAACAAAACACTGCAGAAACAAAGCACAGCTGCCTCTGGCCTATCAGTCTTCGAGCAACGTGCACAGTCGGTGGTTTCGAGGATTCGCAGTCGGGAACCTGGCCAGACTGCGGGCTTTACGCATCCTCTGACACATACCAAAACTTCGACCGATGTAATTGTAGATTTCGAAGGACCCGATGACCCGTACCGGCCGATCAATTGGAGTTTTAGGAAGAAGGCTGTCACTACAGTCTTGTATGGGTTGACAACAATGGGTATGTAGATCATTCTTTCTTTCTTTTATTTACAGTTATACACAGGACTAACCATTATGGAAACATAGGTGCGACCTGGGCTAGTTCAATGTATGATTCAATATCCTCACCTATGTTGTCGCATTGGTATATTGACGCAGGGGCAGTTACTCCACAGGCACGAAACAAGTCGATGCGGAATTTGGCGTTGGCGAGGAAGTTGGCACCCTTGGTACAGCTTTGCTGCTATTTGGATTCGGTACGTCTTAGCAATCTAATACTACCAGGCTCGCTGATATCCAAAGTTATACTATAGCTAACACCCCCTCAGGATTGGGACCGCTAGTATGGGCACCACTGTCCGAAGTCTACGGGCGTAAACCCGCTGTCCTAACACCATATTTCATTGCCGCTATCTTCTCTTTCGGCACAGCTACCGCAAAGGACTTGCAAACAGTGATGCTCACCCGGTTCTTCACCGGTTTCTTCGGCTCAGCACCCGTCACAAACACCGGCGGTGTTCTAAGCGATATCTGGACCGCAGAACAACGAGGAGCAGCCATCGTCGGCTATGCAATGGCCGTCGTTGGAGGGCCAGTCCTAGGTCCCATAGTTGGCGGCGCCATAGTCCAAAGCTACCTCGGATGGCGATGGACCGAATATGTTAGTAACACCACCCACCACCTCCCTACCAGCCAACTACTAACCAACCCTAAAAAATCTCCAGATAACCGGCATCATGCAAATGTTCTTCCTAACAATGGACCTCCTTATCCTAGATGAAAGCTACCCCCCAGTCCTCCTAGTCTACAAAGCCCGCCGCCTCCGCTTCGACAGTGGAAACTGGGCCCTCCACGCCCGCCACGAAGAATGGGACGTCACCTTCAAAGAACTAGGCAACAAATACCTCATCCGCCCCTTCCAACTCCTAACTACCCCAATCTGCTTCCTAGTCGCTCTCTACGCCTCCTTCGTCTACGGCATCCTCTACCTCAGTCTAGCCGCCTTCCCCGTCGAATTCCAAGAAGTCCGCGGCTGGAGTCCCGTCGTCGGCGCCCTCCCTTTCCTAGCCTACCTAGTAGGAATCCTCTTCGGCGCAGCAATCAACCTCCTGAACCAGAAATTCTACATAAAACGCTTCAAAGCAAACAATAATTTTCCCGTGCCAGAGGCCCGCCTCCCGCCGATGATGATCGGGTCCGTCCTCTTCGCCGCTGGCATCTTCGTCTTTGGGTGGACCGGAACGCCGGATATCCATTGGATTGGACCCATTATCGGCGCTGTGATGATGGGCTTTGGGTTCTTCACTATCTTCCAAGCGGCGCTGAATTACCTCATCGATACCTTCCAGAGTGTTGCTGCTAGTGCTGTGGCGGCTAATACGTTTTTGAGGAGTGTGTTTGCCGGGTGTTTTCCGCTGTTCGCGAGTATTATGTTTCGAAAGATGGGCGTACCTTGGGCTTCTAGTGTTCTGGGCTTTGTGTCCATTGCGCTTATACCCATTCCCTATCTGTTTTATGTTTTTGGGAAGAGGATTAGAGCTAAAGGGAAGTGGTCGAGGGCTTCTGTTTATGGCCACGGTCATTGAGTTGGCTGACGTACGACTGCTGTTTTGGTTTTAATCTGACTTAACGACTGTTGTGATTACATCTGATGATACCCCGATTCGGAAGATGTGCCCTTTGCTGGTTTCATGCTTCATATACCTTTTGACGAGGCAGTTGGGCAAAAGTTTGTTATTTCATCTTATACAAAATACCAAATCTCATTTTGGTATACCAGTGTTCGTTGGTTATGTTGATATGATTAGACACGATTGCATTGCTTTTGTAGAAATTTATAGCACACGATTAATCTAATATCGGAATGAAAGCATACAGACAATGTCTCCACCATATGTAAAAACAGGATAGGTGCTTAAACATCAAAAATCAACAGATAAAACAAGAAATGAGCAAGTCTAGATAGACAAAGCCACACTGATAAAGTAAAAGAAGGAAAGAATGTGCAATCTAGTGAGTTAACATGATTGGACTAATTGGACTGGTGAAGGACAGAGAGTAATATAGAAATAAAAGAAAGGTGAAAGAGGGATAAGAAAGGATATAAACCGGTAACAACACTGTAACAATTGACCAATCATGCCTTTTTCGACGACACAGAACCCCATTTAGAGAACCTCCTTGCAAAAGTAACAGCTTTGCCCAAGGGGTTCCAGTTTCCACTCCTTGGTCTACTCTTGATGGACGACATACTGACCTTCTCCGAGACAGTTGTCGTTTTCTCAACCAGAGTCTCTTGTTTCGCGTTATGCAGCGCCAACACGGCCAAGTGACCCAGGAAAGTCGGGTGTTCAAGGAGTTCCTCGAGGCGAACTTGGAGACCTTCTTGCTCTAGACACCATGCTAGCTGGCCCATACTGAAGATGTCGCCGCCCAAGCCGAAGAAGGATGAGTTCAGTTGGAAGGGTGAGCGCGGTGTATCCGGGTCCCGCTTTGGGAGGATCTGCTGCCAGGTTTTGTTGAGGATGTCTGAGTGGACAAGTAGTTCAGAGATACTTCTGCTGTTGAGGTTCGAGTTGAGGAAGTGTTCTTCTGTAGGTCTGGGCAGGTCATCAATGACTTGACAGGGCAGGGAGCGGAGGGTTGATGGGGAGGGTAGGGTAATCCTGGGGTTGGTGATGAGGCTGTGCGCAGTCTCGCAGAGCATGTCGAGGACTTTCGCGGCAAAGTCGGTGTTGATTGCACTTCTTTGGGAATAGGCCAGAGTGATGTCAAGTTTTCCATCTCCTGTTGGCTTGGATACAACTGTGATATCTGTGAAGTTGTCCACGACTCCGACGCCGCCCATTCTGTACATGTTATCGTCAAGCAGCATGTGTCCTTCGTATTCGACGTTTTGGTGGAAGACCGAGGTCGTGAAGAACGTGGAATCGGGCCAGTCGGTGCAGTTTCTGATTATCTCTCGGAACCCGAGGGACTCGTACGACATGTTGGCGACCTGTTGGTCTTGGAGATAGCGGAATAGATCAAGACCTGTCCACTTTTCTCCGAACTTGACTCTGACCGGGATCATGTTGAGACATGGTCCAACGGTGCTTTCGATGCCGGGGATTGTAGTGTTTCTACCGCTTATCGTAAGCCCGAATACTACATCAGACTTCGCGGATAGTTTTGCTAATGTCATAGCCCATGCTGACTGCATGACTGTTGCGAGGGTGACGTCGCCGATTACTATGGCTGAGATCTCGATGGCTTTCTTCTGTGCTGTGAAAGAGCCGATATGTTGGAAGTTGTTAGACGCCTTTCTTCTGATGATATCGGTCATCTCCGAGCCCTTCAGAAGTGTCGTCCAATATTGGTAGTGCTCCGGGGTGATACTTCCGGGGAGCATGCGCATATAGTTCGAGAAGGATGAGGTGGGAGGAATAGGGCTACCCTCATAGCCCATCTTGATGGCGGACATGATTCGCGGCAGACAGACTCCGTCGAACTGGGTGTGCGACATTCTAATCAGAATACGGTGGTGATTGGTGTTCTTCTTTTTCACAACATAGAACTGCACATATTGCTCGCCTTGTCGTGGGTCTTGGTCTCGGTCACGCTGCTGCAGAGACTCGGTATAATCATCTAAACTCTTGTCTGTCTCCTCGACGATAATCTCTGGACGCATCTTCCTCAGGACAACCTGGAAAAATTGACCATGGAAGCAGACAAATACCGTTCGGAGAATATCAAATGCATCGACCACCTGCAAGAAACTCTCTCTAAGTCGCCTGATGTCCAAATGACCCTTGCCATCAAGGAAGAAGTAATTCAACATCCATCTTGATTTGAAGAGACTTGCTGTAATCGACATAGCCTGGAAGTCGGTAACTGGAAGAACGTCCGCAATGCCGCCTTTGAAGACCCCAATCTTTGAGCAGATACTGGCTTGCAAGGACGTGTCGTCGATCGCTAAGGGCCTCAGCACTGATATTTCATCGGATGAAACTGCCCTGGTGATGAGCACCGGTGACTCTGTAACTTTCTCACTGAAATGAGTGATCTCCTGGACCTCAAATGCTGGTGGGGTATCCTTGGAAATGGTTACGGCTAGCATGTCTTCAAATACAGGGTTGCCGAAGACATCTGCTACGCTCAATGCGAGACCTTCTTCTCGAGCAGCGCCAACCATTTTCATGGCAGTTATACTATCACCACCCAACTTGAAGAAACTGCCCTTTCGGTTGACAGTGTTCGGAGACAGTCCTAGTGCAGAGCTCCAGAGTGCCCAGAGTCGCTTCTCGATGTCAGTCGACTCTCTTGTGTCGATGGATGATCTGCTATGGTTGGTTAATGTTGGGGTAGAGTCGGATAGATCATTTCCATGGGGCATCCGGCTATCTCGGAATTCACTGGATGATTTTAGATGAAACTCATGCATAGTTGGTACGGCTAGCTTTCCTTCCTTGAGCATCTGGCCGATGATCTCATTGACGCGGGCATCAATCAATTTCCGTAGAGCATCACTATTAAGGTGTAGATCCTCGATAGCAGGGTCAAGGTTGTTCGTGGCTGAGGGAACTTGGCTTGGAGCGAGTCTAAGCTCCGATACCAGCCTGGATGCGTCCTCAATAAAGCACGTAAAGACGTTAGCAATAGCATCTGCTAACCCCTTTGCCTGACCGTCAGACACAGTGTCTGTCCAGTATCTGAGCATGATGCCCTCACAGTCTTTGGTAGTTTCGACGTTCACCGTAACAGGATATTCAGTTGGATCATATGCCCTTTGCATGTCAAAAGATATGGTCTTGTCGCCGGAATTTTTCGGAGCGGATCGGTTCTGAATGGATAATGTTGTGTTGAAAAGTGACTGCCCTTGGTTGCCTAGCTCGTGCTGAATTTGTGCGAGAGAGCAGGTCTGGTGTGGAAGGTTTCCAATATAGTCTCTCTGTACTATACTTGAGACATCCTGTAATGTTTGGCCTCCTATAAACTTGACTCTGCAGCACACCATGTTGATGAAAATTCCAACTGCATCATGGATACCAGGAACTGGAGAATCACGGCCGGCTGAAGGGTAGCCAAAGCAAATATCGTCTGATCCAGTGAAGCTCCGAAGGACAATGGCCCAGGCCGTGAGCGTTAGATTAGCAATAGTGACGGAGTTTCTCTCGCAGAATTTCTGAAGTTCAGGGAAGCGGTTGAACTTCATCATATGGGAGCCCAGTTGGCGATTGCCGCTCGGCTTACGGGAGAACTCCAAATTGCAGGGGCGGAGTCCGGACAGATATCTCTTCCAGTGCTCCAGGGCCTTGTCTTGCGCGTCACTCCTAATATACTTAATATAGTCACTGTATCGTGGCCCTGAACCTACAGGAAGCTGGTTGTTGTATGCTAACGCCAGATCCCTGAAGAGTACGTCAATTGAGCCACCATCAATGATAGCATGATTCATCTCGATCTTCATGAAAACCCGCCCAGAAGTTGTCGTGCAAATAGTCAGCTGTTGGGGAAGCTTCATGCGCCTTTGGGAATTTTGATCTTGGAGTTTGACATTATCAAGCTTATCAAATGCAAGCGACTCGTCGCACTCAAATTCGAGAACATCATCACCGGATGCCTTGACGACTACTTGATCAAAACTACCACCCTTGTAGTTGCTTTCAATGAACAATGTACGCAGGGCTGGGTGTCGGTTTACAACCGCCGTCCATGCCTTTCGGAGCGATGCTGGATCTATATGGTTGCTCTGGAGAGAACGTGCTTCAAAAATGCCGTGGAACATGTATCCATTCGGATCTCGAAGCTGGCTCAGAAGGATACCCTCTTGCACTGGAGAGCAGGGATAGACATCTTCAACTTTATCCCAATCTTCAATTCCAACTGTGGGGAACGTTTTCTTAACAAGGTCATCCAGTCCTCCATACGTTGTCGGGAGTAAGGGGTAGTCGCTGAGTGTGGGCTGAGGTACATGGTCGTTGAGAGAAAGAATGTCCTCTTCAAGGGTCTTCCTGCACCCAGAGATCCAATCTTGGATACGGGCTCCGTGCTGCATGTTTTGGTTGTATGTAAAAGAAACATGAAGCTTTTCCTTTATCACGATCGCGGAAACCTCGACGAGAGCAAACCGCGGTGTTTCAGGTCCCATGTCTCCTGCCAACTCGAAAACTTCTGCATCAAATGCGCCCCCGTAATGTTGGAACAGAGAGTCCTTGCTCTCCAATTGTTGAAGCTGACCGAGATAGTTGAAGGCTATCTCTAAAGGTACGGGGAAGCTAGCAGACTCCTTGCTCTCCGTTGGATGAAGAAGACTTTGGGCAAAGTAAGCCCGGCTGTTGCTAGCAATCTTGCGTCGTGTATCCTTGACTTGCTTCAGGGTATTGATGATATCTAGAATCTAGGTCAGTAACATGTAGCAATAGACGATAGCGTTGAAATATACCTGAGCCTTCATCAACATGCAGAGGGCACAATGTCGTGAACCAACCGACTGTTCTTGAGAGATCAATAGTACAATCCCAGGCTTCGCGACCATGACCCTCGTTATAGACTGTTGGAGTGCTCCGATCGGTAAACACCTGACGGAAAGAATGGATGACAGCCGAGAGTAGAACTTCAACGGTCTCTGTTCGGAGAGCTTCATGACTGCGGCCAAGGATGAATGAGGTAGCTTCTTCGTTCAGGATGAAGGATTCCATCTTAACATGGCCATAGAGGTTCGGCGAGTTCGCCATACCCCAGTAAGCCAGGTTTGGCGGCTCAATAGAGAAAGGTAGCGGGATAATTCCGTTTTCGCGTTTGCTATTCTCGATTTGCAGATCGCACCAACTCTGGAATGAAAACGGCTTGTCAGGAGACAGGGTACCGGTTTCAATAAATTCCTGCATATCCTGTATAACTATGCGCCAGGAGACCATATCGACACAGAGATGGTTGGCCACAATGAAAAGTATTTGCTCGTGGCCGCGAACTTCGAAAAGATCAGCTGCGAAGATTGGTCCATTTCGGATATCCAGACACTGCTGGCTTTCCGCGATTTCATGTAGCATGTCGCGCGGATTGTTGATTGAATGAGTGCGGAACCGATAAGAGGAGTCAATATCCTGTATGGATTTGATTAGCTTAAAGAGTTTAGGTGTAACACACATCAATGCACATACCTTTGTGATTTGCTGTAACCAATTTCCATCTGGGGCTTTGCTGAACCGTGCCCTAAACATAGAGTGTCGCTCAACAACTGCCTTAACGGCGTTCTTCACAACATCGGATTTTATTTTCTTTGTAAGGCGAACTGTCATGCTTTGATTGAAGTGACTTCTGCCCTGTAATTCGTTGGTCGACTGAATGTACAGCCCCTGAATTGGAGACAGATTGAACAATTCACCAAACTTTTCCTTGTGCTGAACTGATTGAACTGTGGCAGTACAGGTGAGAGCCAGATCCGTTATTGACTTGCTCTGGAGTACATTGTGGAGGGTCAAGCTGAGTCCGTGCTTGCGAGCCCTAGAAATGACTGCCATTCCAGTGATACTGTCACCTCCTGCAGAGAGTTAGTACCTGGCCATACCCTAGCAACTCGTGGCGACATACCTAAGCTAACAAATGATCGGCTAGTATCAATCTTTGAAGGTGGGATGTTGAGCACCTGAGTGAAGATATCTCGAAGAATGCTGATGGATGAGTCATTGTCATCTTCACGCTTTTGTTCAGTATCTTCCCGTTTGATGTGGTCGTAGACCTGCATTATACGATCGTATGTCGATTCATCAATCTTCTCAATCCAAGCTGTTATTGTCTTTCTGTCCAGCTTTCCTGAGACCAGCATTGGGAGTTTCTTGATCATGGCCCACGTCTGAGGAACCATATAAATCGGTAGCTGTGATTCGAGGTTTTTCTGTACCTCTTGAAGCTCGGAATATGCAACATCCATTTGGTTTTGACCGATAAGTTCGCATGCTCCATCTGAATGAAGGCCCTTCCCCGAGTTCAATGATTCCAATGATAAGATCGCGACAAGCCGTTTCTGAATGGGCCCTGCCTTTGGTAGGATCACAACGGCGTGACGCACACGATGATCTTCGCACAAACGATGCTCAATCTCACCCAGCTCCATACGAAGGCCGTTAACTTTGACTTGATGGTCTTTTCGGCTGATATATTCTATAGAGCCATCCGAATTGTACCTAACGAGATCGCCAGTCTTGTATATCCTTCTTGGGGAAGGTAAAGAACTCGGAAAGGCCGTCATCCATGCCGGCTCATTGACAAAGGCATCCGCCGTTTTCTCAAGGCTCTTGAGGTATTCTCTGGCGAGAGCAGCACCTTCCAAGGCCAGCTCTCCTATCGCACCCAAGGGAGAGAGTCGGTTGTGGTTTTCGGGATCAACGACCCACGTCAAAGTGGAGGGAATACCGTAGCCGATGCAAGATGGGTCAGTACTGGGTGTCACATCGTTCACGACCGCGAAAATAGTCGTCTCTGTTGGTCCATAGCCGTTTATCAGCTTCACACGATGGGCCCACTTGAGGGCCACTTCTCGTGACAACTTCTCACCGCCGCATGCAAGTACTTTCAGAGAAGGAACAGTCGATGGCTCGATAATGCTTGCTACAGAAGGAGTCAAGAAAGCCCACGAGACATCCATACGCCGAATGGCACCCGCAACATCATTTAAACGCTCGTCTTCGCTAGGAATACATATGCAGCCTCCATGCATCAACGTGGCAAGTACTTCCATGACTGCGGCATCAAAGGTAAGAGAAGCAAACTGGAATGCTCGAGCGTTTTCATTCAAGTGCACAATGGGCGAGAAAGCTGTAACACTGCTTGAAAGTGCACGATGATCGATTATGATGCCCTTGGGGCGACCAGTACTCCCTGAAGTGAATATAGCATAAGCAATATTCGATGGGGTGGCAAGGCTGGGTCTTGGGGTATTTCTTGTAAGAGCACCATAAGCTCGAATAGTATCCTGGCTGATAGGAACAATTGTCTTGACAGTCCCTGCATACCGGTTGCGATACTGGGAAGAGCATAGGATGACCCGGGCTTCTATCTCTTCGAGAATTTCTTTGTGCCTTGACATTGGGTGAGCGGGATCTAGAGGTACGAACGCTCCACCAGCGATAAGAACAGCAAGTATAGTGACTATGGCCCAGACAGACTTATCCAAGCAAACTGGCACTAGTGTCTCAGGACCAACTCCGCGGAAGTTCAGATAGGCGGCGAATGACGAAGCATATCCATACATTTCTTTGTACGAAAGTTGACCGTCCCAGGCGCAAATAGCCGGGGCATCAGGATGCATGAAACATCTCTCCCGGATGATGTCATGAGCACATCTATCAACACGAGTTGGATTCCGTTGATTCCACAAGGCAATTTCTTCCTTGTCCTGAGGACTGGATACTTCAAGATCGCCCACCTTTCTCATATCCCTGTTGGTAAAAGTGAGTAACTGTTGTATCACGTGTGTGAACTGGTTTGTGAGCTTTTCAGTTTGCCAGCTGTCGAGAACGATTTCGTCATGATGAACAGTAAGCACCAGTTCCGAGTCGCAGATCTTGCATTCAACAGTAAGTGGATGTGTGAAGAAGTCACCACTGGTTTGGTTATTTTCTGGAATCCACAAATCTTCATTCATACCTCCCTCTTCTGTCTGTATCACAAGAAGATTCTGGAAATCACAAGCAAGGGAAGTGTCATCATTGAGCTTCCGGATCCGTTGGAGTCCAGAGTGCAAGTGTGGTATCATCGCCGTTGTCAACTTGCGTATGTTCTGAAAGAATTGAGTGACCAAAATTTCTCTATCAACCTGAATGCGTGTTGGAACTGTAGTAAGCACAGGCCCGGCGACATCAGTAATTCCGTGGACGTTGATATTCCTTCCCATCAGAGTTTCGCCAAAGCAGACGTCATCAGAGCCAGTGTGTGCCGAGATAACAATAGCCCAAGCAGCACGGATTAGTTCTGGCAGAGTTAAGTCTTTGCTGTCTGGAATTCGAGCGATCTCCATGCTACTGTAGTGTCGATTTCCGACCCGGACGGCATCCGGCAAGGAAGCCTTGCTCTGGGGGAAAGGCGAGCACGAAATCTCTGCAAGTTGTGACTTCCAGAACTCGTCTGAGTGGGCAAAATCCATGTCCTGGAGGTAGCTTACAAACAAATTGTATGGGAGCGTAGAGCCTTCACTCGAAGAATCATTATACACCTCCTCTACCCTCTTGAGAACCAATGGCACGCTCCACCCATCGTATAGTGCATGATGAATCGTCCAGATGAAATAGCGGATAGAGGAGTCTCCAGGTTGAACAATGCCATAACCAGTCAGCAATCCTCCATTGTGCATTGGTAACTCAGGGGTGTCATCCATGATCTCATCAATGGTAGTTGCAGTAGTCCAGGCAATAGGTTCTCTATCAAGCACAACTTGAAGGAAGCCCACAGAATCTGTGTGTACAATCCGAGTCCGCAGAATATCTAGTTCATTTACAGTCTGCTGCCAAGCAGATTTGAAACGCCCCAAGTCAACTTTGTCCGTTAGCTTGAATATTGGCCGAGCGATATAGGCTCCTTGTTGCTTAATCGACAATGTAAGAAGAGCTTCTTGTACCGGACTGCAAGGGTAGACATCGGAGACTGACTCTTCAGGTACTCTGCCTTGCTCAGTAACTTCTCTGAGAGCTTCTTCGCGTGTCAAGGAAGCAGGCAGAAGGCTAAATGGCTTTACTGTCACTTTGTTTGCTTCCGTACCGGATGGTTCACAGGTCTTCGCCATATCCACCAAAATAGGGTTTGCGTATATATCGGCCACGGTAAGTGCAATTCCGCGAGAGTGGGCTGCACCGACAAGTTTCATAGCTGAGAGAGAGTCACCACCGACTCCGAAAAAGCTGTCTTCGGCACTAACAGAGCCCGGTGCAAGTCCCAGTGCATCCTCCCATAACGCCCTAAGTTTGCCTTCGGCTCCACCTTCTGAGATTTGTCTAGAGCCAACATTGAAGGTAGTGTAATGCTTCAGCTCCTCTTTTGACAAAGGCTCAACCATAGCACGGAGCCCTTTACGGTCGAGTTTGCCAGTCGCTGCAAAAGGTAGACGACGGATTGGGAAGAAGAGTTTTGGTATCATAACAATGGGCAAAGACTCTTTCAAGAAACCATGTAGCTTTTCCACAAGACTCATGGTGGCTTCATTCATAGGAAGCAATATATCTGAGTCATTTCTGTCATGGAGAGTGTTGTCGTCAATGGTAAAGAAGACGGCCAGGCATTTCGCCACGGTTCTCGCTTGTGGAGTAACAACTTCAACGGCGACCGAAGTGTCCACTGGTAGATGATCAATACATTGTTGCTCAACTTCTCCTAGCTCAACCCGCTGGCCATTGAGCTTAATTTGGGTATCTTTACGTGAAATGAAGCAAAGGCTGCCGTCAGAGTTGTAACGAACGAGGTCGCCGGTACGGTACATGCGCTCTTTACGCTTTAAGATTTCTTGTAATCCTTTGTACTCAGTCCACTGAGGATTTGTGATGAAGACTTCCTTAGTCTTCTCGGCATTGTTCAGGTATCCGCGTCCGACGTTGCAGCCTTCTATTACCAGTTCTCCAATCGCTCCGACGGGAAGAAGGCGGTGGTAATTCTGAGGGTCGACGATCCATGCCCTACCCGCGAACGCAGTTCCGATTGAGTTGCAGTCGTCACTGATTCGTCTTCCACAATCTGCTTTTACACTTGCTGTTGAAGCCACAGTCGCTTCGGAAGGCCCGTATGCATTGATAACGTGTCTGTCCACCCACCGATCAACATGACTCGTCGTCATCTTCTCTCCTCCCATGATGACTGTTGTCAACGTAGGGACTGACTCAGGGGTGAGAGTACTTGCTGTGGATGGTGTTAAGCTGCACAAATTAGCTCTCATCCGAGTGATTGCTCCGGACAAATTGTTCAAACGTTCTTCTTCGCTTGGAATGCACACACAGCCACCTGTCATAAGGGTAATAACTGTTTCCATCACATTGACATCGAATATATAGTTCGAGAACTGGAGGACACGGGCTTCTGGTCCCAGTCTGAAGATTTTGGTGAATGTTGAAGCAGCTATAGCAAGCCCTATATGCTCGATAACAGAAACCTTTGGCTTTCCTGTGGTACCAGACGTGAAAATAGCGTACGCTGCATTATTTATGCTTGGGGTCGAAGAAGGCGCGACAATTGCTTGGTTTGGTAGTTTGTCAATTGTAGCTTCGCAGACAGCGAATGCAATGTTGCAAAGTCCGGACGCCTTCTCGTAATGCTTAGCCGAGCATAACATGACATGAGCTCCGACATCGCATACTAGACCTCGCAGCCGAGCTTCTGGGTGGCTTGGATCTAAGGAAACAAATGCTCCGCCAGCTTTTAGCACCGCCACTTGAGCTATCACGTACCAAGCGGACTTTTCGAAAAACAAAGCGACGAATTTTTCAGGTCCAATACCAAGTCCTATCAGGTACTGAGCTAGCCAATTTGACAAGTGCTCAACCTCTGAGTATGTGAAGTCTCCATCCCATGAGCAAATTGCGGGGGCTAACAGTGGGAGGGACAATGCCTGCTGTCGAATGGCTTCATGTGCACATTTTTCAGGTCGCTCTGGCAATGTCGCATTCCACTCGCAAATCCTTTTGCAAGTCTTTTCACTGAAAAAGTCGACATCACCTATCAGGTTACCTGGCTGGGTGGTATGGATGATGGAGTTCAGGATGTGCCCGAAACAGTCAACGACGTCAGAGATGTTGGCACTAGACAGACATTCCGTTGAGTAGTAAAAGAAGGCCTTCCCTGAATATTCTGACGCTTGTGCGACCACCGCAATCATACATTGGCTGAGATTGATGGCTTTAGGCCCTAAGGAGAGATCGTAGATACCATCGGCAACAGCGGACATGAAGACGGTGTTGAAGATAGAAGTGTCCTGCAAACCAAGCCCTTGTCGGATGTCGAAGAGAGAAATGGAGTGCTTGGCGCCTTGCCTCAACTCTTCATTCAGCTTTTGTGCTGTGGTTTCAAGCTCGGCATCATCTTTCAGGTTTATCCTGCAAGGAAGTATATCTGAGACTGTTGCGTCTTGCGATTCTAAGACTTGGTAGCCAAAGCAAACATCTTCTAAGCCAGTGTAGCATCGTAGGACCAAGCCCCAGATGACATACAACAGAGAGCTTGCAGACACTCCAGCCACTTGGCAAAATCTCTGCATCTGGGCTGCATTTTTGATCTCCATCTCAATAACTCCATGCTCGCCTTTACTTGCGCCAGGAGATAGGGAAGGGAAACTACATGGTTCAATATCAGCCAGATATGTTTTCCAGTAGTCAATATCAGCGTTAGATTGACGAAGAACCCTGTATCTCTTGACATTGAACTTGAGCCGAGTATCTTCGGGGAGACTTTTAGCTGCATCTCGCAGAGCCTGGTGGTCTAGCCTGCCGGACGATTCCAAAGGTGTATCATGAACTGCGAAATAAAAGCTTGGGACCTGAGCTGCGGGCATAGAACGTATCAAATTTGTGAACATCATGAACGAGAGATCATGGAACCGAGGCGAGAACGGCGCAATTATTTGGCGATGATCATCATTCTTTGTGATGTAGCGGTCATCAGAGAGTATGAAGGCCGCTAGACATTCTGTGGTCCCTTGCTCGTCGGACCAGTCAATTAGCTCTACCGCACAATGACTCTCGGGTAATAAAGCCAAGTCAATGCAGTGCTCTAGTTTCAAATTACTCGCTCGGAGCCCAGAGGTAGTCACTTTATCTGTTCTTCCCAGGTGCACTAAGGTCCCATCTGAGTTATATCGAGCCAAGTCTCCCGTCTTGAACATCCGTCTCGATTGTTGAAGCCCATAATTACCCTTATTTGCTGCTCGGTTCCCAAATCCTGAACTCCATGCAGGGTTTTCAATGAAACTCTGACTTGTATGCTCCGCATTTTGCAGGCATCTGTGAGCGATACCCGACCCTTCTAGGACTAGTTCTCCAGTGCACCCGATGGGAACCAGAACATTGTGGTTGGAAGGATCGACCAGCCATGGAATACAACCATTACCCAGTCCAATCTTTGTCATCTCGCTTGATTCATGCTTTTCATTATGAATACATGTTGAGGAGCACTCGGTTGCTCCGAAGAATGTATGCAATTGAACATTGGTTGACCAGATGTTTCTGACCTTCTCGGTCATGCTTTCACCATACAACGCAAGCCATTGAACTCCAGGCACATCTGACGGACGGATGAACGATGCGACGGATGGTGTCAAGCTTAAAGTATTTGCGTGCAAAGTATTGATAGAGGCCGACAGACTAGCTTGCCCAAAATCGGGCGGAATGCAGACACACCCACCACACATAAACGCCCCGAATACCTCTTGAACGAACATATCCGACGTATAGGGAGCAAACTGGAAGATCCTAGACTCAGTCTGCATGCCAAGCGCTGAAGTGAAAGCTTCCGCTCTAGCTAAGATAGCAAGGTGGCTGAGGGTAATTGGTTTAGGGTCCGAAGACCTTCCCGCAGTAAAAGCAACGTAACCATCATCTGATGGCTGCACACAAAACGGTATGGCCGCCTTCGGGAAAGATTGGAACAGAGACGAGTCCACAGGAATAACATAAGGTATTGTACCCTCGAGCGATTGAACCCTCGCTGGTGTCGCAAGAGCAACCTGCGCTCCATTATCGACAAGCCAATCGAAAAAGGAAGCTTGTAACTTGGTCTCATCCATCGGGACACAAATGCCCCCTGCTTTCAATACTGCCAGTACAGCAACAACTTGCCACGTAGACTTTTCTAAGTCCAATGGTACCAAAGACCCTGAGCTCACGCCAAGCTCTTTGAGGTAAACCGCAAGCATAGAGGAGAGCTCATTGAGTTTAGCATATGTAAGCTCTCCGTCCCAGGCTGCTATGGCAGGAGCATCCGGGTGAGACTTCACCTTTTCATCAAACATCTCGTGAACGCTCTTATCAAGAGTCTTATGCCCTTGGCTGTTCCAGGCTGCTATCTGCTGCTTATGCCACTCGCTCAATCCATCAAGAGACTGAAGCTCAGAGTGTTGGAAATGAACAATATCTTCCAGGGATTTGAGGAATACGCTAGCAACATTTTCTGCTTGACCATCGGACAAAGCCGTTGTCCAATAGTTCAGGTCAATATGTGCATCATCATCGGCAGCTTCGACGTTGACGTAAACAGGAAACTCTGCAGGGTCATGAATTTTTCCCACCTCCACAAGCTGTATATCTTCCGTGGCATTAGCTTTATTAGATGGAATCTTTCTGTATGAGACACCAGTGTTAAACAATGTTGTGTCTGACAGCTTCAAGGCGTGTTGTATATCAATGAGCGACGTGTTTCGATAAGCTAGCTGTTCCATATAGTCGTTTTGTACCTGATCAAGGACATCCTTCAATAATACATCCACCCCTAGCTTCATACGGCAGGCCAAGAGTGTTATAACTGGTCCGACAACAGACTCAATGTCTTCAACCGGCACATCTCGTAAAGAGGCCAAGTAACTGAAGCAGACATCGTTCGAACCGCAAAATTGGCGAAGGGTAAGTCCCCAGGCTGTGCTAATCGAAGTTGATAGAGTTACTTCACTCCTCTCACAGGCTTCCAGAAGCTCGTTGTAAAATTCAACGTCCAACCGAATACTCCGGAGCTGCTTGGTAGAGGGCCTTCCGTCGTTGAGCATGGGAAAATGGCAAGGCTTATAATTCGATAGATATGAGCACCAGTACTCGGTGCTATCGTCTTGCTCATCCATGTAGCGTAGGAAGTTGTTGAACATTGGTCTGCGGTGTGTTTCAAGCTTTCCGCCATATGCTAACTGCAAGTCCCTAACTATGATAGAAATCGAAGAGCCATCCATAGAGACATGGTTTATCTCAAGTCTGCAAAACAGCTTTCCGGCAGCGGTCTGACAGATAGTAAATCGATGAAGTGGCTTATATTCGACATAGCTCATGGGTTCCTGATCGTCAAACGCGGCCAGCGCTTCACCGTCTTCCACGCACCTGACAATATTCGGCTGAGAGTCAATGGTTTTCAGGACCACCTGGCAGAACAATTCTCGACTAGAGAGTTTGTCTACGAATATGGTCCGCAACATCGGATGGTGCATAACAACTTGTTGCCAGGCACGCACCAGCCTATTGAGATCAGGCTCGCTCCCTAGCCCTTTCACCTCGAACGTGTCATGCACAGCATAAAGACCTTCGTCTCGAGAACGGCTCAACAAAATACCCTGCTGCATGCGCGAGCAAGGGTAGATGTCCTCGACCTGATCGGTAGAGTCAACTCCAATGCTCGGTAATCTGTCCGAGAAGATGGTCTCGAGCTCTTTATAGGTTAGGGAAAGCATCGGGAAGCTGCTCAAAGTTGCCCTTGGCGCAAGAGACTGCAACTTTGGGCCGAGAGAAGTGAGCAGGTCATGACAGCTTGATATCCAGTCTCGAATACCCTGTTGATGCTTCATATATCTGTTAAAAGAGAAAGTAAATCGAAGGCGTCCCTGAACAGACATTGCAGAAATCTCAAATAGCGCAAATCGGGGTGTATTCTCGCCAAAATCCGCTGCTCCTCCACCTTGACCAGCCTCTCCAGCCATCTGGTTAATTAGCTGGAACAAACCATCCTGTCTCTGCAAGTCTCGGTGCTGGCCAACGTAGTTAAATGAAAATTCCATGGGAGCATGATGACCGTAACCCTTATCACCAATCAGACGCCGTGCAAAATCTTGCCTGCCGTTGTCTGCAACACGTCGACGAAGATCCTTGACACGCACAACTGTCTCGATCGGGTCGTCTTCCGCGAAGTGCTGTAATGTTATTGGATGTAAGATGGTAAACCATCCAACTGTACGCGAAACATCTATCGCGGAATCCCAGGGCTCTCTACCATGGCCTTCATTGTAGATCACTGGTGAAGATCTGTCCTTGAAAGTCTGGTGGAATGAATGTAAAAGCGATGCTAGAAACACATCAATAGGCTCAGTCTGAAGGCTTTGGTGGCAGTCCATCAGGAGGGTATGAGTGCTTTCCACATCAACCTCGAATGTTTGGCAATCCACATCTCCGTAAGTAGTGAGGCGGTTCTCCAACCCCCAATAGGCAAAATCCGGTGCAGGAAGGATTTCCAAGCCCATCTGTCTCTCTGTACTCCGTTTCCGAGATTCGTCTGCTTGTAACTGGCACCATGTTTGGAAAGGAAGAGAGCCAGTTTGGGACGTAGCTTCATCCGGGTTCAGGATCAGTTCCTCTAAATCTTCTAATATGATTCGCCATGAAACAATATCAACAACTAAATGGTGAGCAACAATGGACAAGATGTGGTCCTTTTCATTCACATGGAAAAGATCGACTGCCATCACTGGCCCTGTGAATGCATCGATGCATGACTGGCTGTTAGCAATGGCATGCTCAATCTCCTCTTGACCGCTGACGTTGTGTATGCGCCAACGGTAAGAGCCAGCGATTTCTTCCGTGACACGCTGCTGCAATTCTCCGGCACCCAGATCGGTCAGCCGCGATCTGAGCATAGAATGCCTGCTGATTATAGTTTCGACACTGCGGCGCAGATCATGCTCATCGACTTGTTTATTCAGGCGAGTCAGCACACTCTGGTTGAAATGCCCCTGGTCCTCCTGGCGCACCATAAAATGAAGCTTTTGTATCGGCGAAAGGTTGAACGGTTTCTCAATCGTCTCTTCGTAGTAGGCTGGCTGGTCAATCTCTTTAACACGTGTGGCCAAGTCCCTGATCGACTTGCTGCGAAGTACATTCTGCACTGTAATACCAAGTCCTTGCTTTTTACAGAAGCCAACACATGTTAATCCAGCGATAGAGTCACCTCCCAGACTCAAGAAACTTTCGTCGAGGCTGATGTGGCTTCTATGGATATTAAGGACTCGACTCCAGATTAAAGCCAATTGTTCCTCTATCGCGTTTTCAGACCGGGTGTTAGCTTCGTTAAGATCGGGGCCTTGCTTGCCAAGTTGGATATTTGGATCATGTGCCATGTTGCTAACCCAATTTGCGGTTGCTTTCCTGTCCAGTTTACCAGACACGAGGAAGGGCAAAGTCTCGACACACAACCACACAGTAGGGATCATATATGTCGGTAATCGGGTAGTCAAACGATCACGAATCTGTGGAATGATTGAATTCCTTTTTGAATCCTCGAGAAGCTTTAGGGGTGCGAGATGAGGCTCTATGTTTTCGTCGAACAGAGCCGCAGATAAAACCGCTACTAGTTTGCCTTGAGAAAATCCGCTCTTCGGAAGGAAAACGAGGCAGTGTTTTATCATTGGGTCGGTATTCAGATTATCCTCAATCTCTCCCAATTCTATTCGCTGCCCGTGAAACTTAACTTGCGTGTCTTTCCGTCCTATATACGTCAGCGAGCCAGCTTCAGAGTTGTACCTTACCAAATCACCAGTCTTATAAAACCTTCGACCGGGAGAACTTGCACCGTTGCTCTTCGTCCATGCAGGGTCATAGATAAAGACCCCGGCGGTCTTCTCTTGATTATTAACGTAACCTCGAGCAAGACATGGTCCCTCAACCAACATCTCCCCAACACAGCCCACAGGAACAAGCTGGTCATGGTTCTCTGGATCCACAATCCAGCAATGTGCTGTAGGAAGGCCTATATCCCTGGGATCAGATAATCGAGTGACTTTTGAATTGACTGCAGCTGTAACAGCAGTTTCAGTAGGACCAAATCCATTTACCAGGTTGATCTTTGACCACGTTTCCAGATGCGACTGAGACATTGCCTCCCCGGCAAGCACAAGGTTCTCAAGCCCTGGGATATCTGATTGATTGACAAATTCAATGAAGGATGGTGTTAGAGTAGCGTGGTTCACTTTCATATCGTTTATTACTTTCGTAATATCGTTTAGGCGTGCCTCCTCGCTTGGCACGCAAATGCAAGCCCCAGTCATCAACACCGTCAAGAGTTCAACAAGACTTGCATCGAACGTATGCGCCGCAAACTGTAGCACACGAAACTCGGGAAAAACACGAAGGCGTGGGGCATGCACCAGGGCGCTGGACACGTATGATTTATGTTCCATCAATGTACCCTATGAGGTCAGTATCAGGAATAATGTTCTAGCAAGCTAAGCTATGAGATAACAAACCTTTGGTTCTCCTGTTGACCCAGAAGTAAAAATCACATAGGCTGCATTGCAGCCCTTAACTTCTGTTGATAGGACAACCTCTCGACGGGGAAGTTTAAGTTCATCCCAAGTGGCACTGTCCAACGGAATCAAGTGCTCTGCAACAGTGCTTAGGTTCTCAGCATGGTGCCTGGAACACAACATAATTCTCGCCTGCACAGATCGCATAAGAGACTGCAAACGAAAGGATGGGTGGGTTGGATCCAGCGGCACGAATGCACCGCCAGCCTTCAAGACACCAAGCATTGCGACAGTATTCCATTTCTGCAAGTACGGGTTAGTGAATTTGAGGCGAAATGCAAAGCTAAGAAACACAAGTCCCAATATTATGGCAGACCAATGGACGCATCTTATCGGCTTTTAGACTACCCAGAACACTTACGGATTTATCAAAACAGAGGGCCACCCGAACTTCAGGCCCAACTCCTTGCGCTTGAAGGTGATACGCAAGTTGGGAGGCCAACAGCTCCAACTCCCTATACGTCAAGCTTCCATCCCAAGCACACACGGCTTCGCCCTCTGGCCGAAGTAGTGCCTGCTCATAAATGACTTCATGAATACAGCGGTCATAGCTCTCTAGGGCCGCTGAATTGTACTTGGAGATCCGAGACAAATCGCTTTCTGAGATACCCTTCATGTTGCTAACGGCGATATCATCTACCGCAAGGACCCGGGTTAGTGTCTGCTGGAAATAACTGGACATACTTTTCATGTGCTCCAGTGACATGTCGTTATTCCACCACTCCATGAATATACCGATATCTTCATGCAAAACCTTCACATGAAGGCGAACACGGCACTAATAATTGAAAGTCAGATGGCTCAATTGCACGTTTTTCTAGGGCATAAAACCCACCTCATCTGGGAGTGTAATCGCCGCGACCGGCTGTACTGTCGCATCTTTTGAGGTCTTTGTCGCATCACGGCAGTTTCGAATCATCATCATAGTATTATACACGCGAAATCCATCCTCAGCCGAGCTTGAAGTTCCACATTTTCCAGCGGAATTGGAGTGTCCATTCTGGTCATGCACCTTCTCGAGCAATCCTCGAATGGTGTCGTCTTCGTTAATTGCGACCTTGTATGTACAAGTGTTTGACAACTTTGAGGACTGATCCCCGCTTGGCAAATGGTAACCGAAGCAGACATCCCCAGAGCCGATATAGCGATAAAGGACCAAGGCCCACGTAGTCTGTAACAGAGCGTCCAATTGCCCCTGATGCCATGCGGACATCAGCTGGGTGGTTTCTGAACGGCTCGTCCTCGCTCTCATCGACATAGGCCGTTTAGGGCCTTCAGACAGAGGACTGAACTTTGGTAAGCAGCATTGGGTAGGGTGGACCATGATTTGCTGTGGCTATTACTGCGGAGAGACCGCAAGAACAAAAATGATTAAGTTACGGGTATTAAGATAGGGTATGAAACGAACGACGAGAGGCACTGGACATCTACAACTGCACGCCTTTCGTGTTTAAATTGGAGCCATGAATCGATGAAGTATCATCACGGGGCTCAAACTTTTCTTTAGACCGGAACAGAACAATGGAGCTAGCTCCGTCACTTCGCTAAAGGATTCACTCGCAGACACTACACCCATAGAATACGAAACTACCAAGGACCAATGGCAAAGATGCATGTCTTGACAGTTAGCCACCGACAACCTCCTGTATCCTTGCTTTAGCCCGAGCCCAGGCGATGTCCGGGACAAAGACGGAGAATTTTGAGCTTCTGCAGGGGGCCTGGACCCATGTGTGCCCCCTGTATGGCTTGAAGCCTAGAAGTTGATAACCCACATGGTGGACCCATATCCAGGAGAGGCAAAGAAAAAATAGAAAAAGCAAAGAAGAGAAAAAAAAGAAGAGGATTTCAAGCAAAATGCATTACTTGGTCGTCATCCTTGGAGTGCGGCACGACCACGTCTGGAACAAGGCCCTATCAGCAATCGGTTGTTCCCACAAAACGTAAGTATATATGCATAGTACAATACCCGAGCTCACTTAAGCGTGCTACTGAAGGATTTGATTTTCTGATAGGTGAATTTTTATTTCTCAATATAGACTACTGGGTAATCTGCTGGTGGGGGAATCCGGGAACCCACTCTTAGAACCTGGAAGCTCCGGCAGGGAAAGTGCCTGGAGGAATGATGTCGGAGGTTTTTGGGTCCACGCAACAATCGGGCCTCGTGGATTGAAATCTCTACGAGATTCTCTACTGTCAGTCGAGGAAGCATCATACATCAGCATCCAACTTCATTATATGTCGTACAGATTTAACCATCGAAGGGGAGAAATGTTTGAATTGACCACAAGGACTATCGCCTTGCTGACATAACTGTGTTTTCACTGATCAGTCGGTTAGTCCTACGTGGGAGCATATAGGCTCGATCAGTAGGAAGGTCTGGGGTCACAAGATGGGCCAGTAGGTTCCCAGACCCTCGTCTTGTCTTGAATCAGTAATGGATCTGCGGAACAATATCCTCGAGCTGAAAGTTTACCAAGGAACAGGTGGTATGTGAATAATGCTCTCATAGAGAGTATTAGGGTTGCAAAGGACTCATGACCACGAATAATTTAAAAGCTCTAGTGGATACACCAGCGTAAATGAATTTGCCAATATACTCCGCTTACTTCAAACAGAAATCGGTGCTCTATATTTGGTTGATACGTACTTTACTGTTCTAGTCAAGGATCAACGGGCTGGGAAAGTGGAGTCCACGATTATTTTGGAAGTTTCAAAGCGGTCGTTAACCATGGATAGTGATGTTTGGACGGAACAAAACTGCTCGCTTAACTGGAACACTGGAGGACTAGAGGTATCGAGAAACAGAACGCGGACTAAATCTCAGCATCAAGCTCGACTAGGGGATCCCTTGGTTGACGTGTATAATTTCACCATCGCTCAGGATATGGCGCGGGGAATTTCTCAAAAGATGTCTATAATTGGAATAAACATCCAAAGCCAAAAGTTAGGAAGATCGGAATACGATTGGTCTGGTCTAGAATTTTCAGACTTTTAGCTCCGCAGCTACAGTGCAGCAATTTGTTAATATCAACGTCATGCAAGGGAGAGGATTTTCAATGGTATTGTCTGCAGTGCAGGTCGGGCCGATTTCTGTCATATCGCGTAATTATTTTTTTTTTCCAAGCCAAGTCCGACCACGATACTAATTACCACTTCCGGTACTTGCGAAGTGATGCCCCACAAACTTCCTGCTTCGGAGATCTGAACCGATTATATTAAGGATCGACGATCCCGCGAACCTACTGGGGAATAAGGGAAAGGCAATATCATAGAGTTGGACTAGTTTAGATCACCCGCCAATCAAGAAGAATGAGCGTCAGGAAGAATAGCGTTCATAAAAATATATAGATCTGGTCAGAAACGATTGGGGAAGCGCTTGATAACATACAGAGTACAAGAAAAACGAAACAAATTCTTCCGGCATGTGTGTCCTTCGCCTCAATATCTCTCATTTTATATGCCACTACTGCATGGTCGAAATGTATGCCTAACCCTATGACTCTAGTTTAAGCGACTTGGGTGCTCTGCACTTGGATCTGATAGGACCAATGTGTAACAGCGGTAGTCAGATGGGCACTAGATTAATAGTGCTGTTACATAGTAGCCATTACTAGCACTGTCCGTATGTATGCGTATGTATCCATACGTAGCTTAAATCCTTAGTAAATATTAGTCGTATGGTTGGGGCTACAGGGTGGAAATACTCTCCGGTCCGTAGAATAGAATTATTAAATCCTGAATCGGGATCTTATTGATCTCCACAGCCGCTGACCATCTGGATGCTGATACGCTCATCGGCGCGGGAAGTCTGTTGGTTAGCAAGGTACTGATTCCAATGATATCCACTTTATAATGGGGGAAAAAGGAACATCTCCGAAGCTTCCTAACCAGTCACTAATCGGTCACCCAAGCTTTTCCGCACCAAAAGGAAATTAAAAAATAAGTAGAAAGAATCCACCCAGTAAAGAGGTAAACTGGCTTAAGTTCCAGTGATGAACAAAAAAAAACCTTAATCCAGTCTACCCAGGGAGGAGAGGCTCCAAGGGTACGATATTGTCATTGACCCAAAGCCTGCAATCACCGTGAGTGCCTACGGCACTCAAGGACTGCCTACTACTAAGTGGACTTAGTGCTGTTATGAACAAGGAATTTAGATGTTAAATTCTCCATGTCTCCACATATTGCCTTGCTTGACGGACAATGGCGCCCTCCCCTTCACCTCCTTGGAGCCATTGTTGGTCTTATTCGTGGATGGCAATGAGACCTGTCGCCACTTGGTGATCGAATAGTCATTCTGCACACTAAAAAGTCCCCAGAATGCTAGCTGTCTCTCTTTCTATGCCCCAATCCATGCTACCATGCAAACAAGTGCTTACTGGGCCACTTGGCCCTGTTGAATATTGTTTCTTCCCCTTTTCACCTTTCTTTTTTCTACTTCCATTTTTTACGTACTAGATTCGGTTAGGTAAAGACCATAGCCGAGTACGAATCCTCCAGCAATGAACACAACATATACGGCGTTGCAAATCAACGAGATATATGAGACAGTAGCATTTAGATTAGTTGTACAGCATATAACGGTGCAGAGAAAGCTTTTTCCATTGTACTTCCCGCCTTCTCTGCTTGATGGAAAGGCCTAATTCACCATTCAAAGGAATCTAGAGTCATTACAGCTGAGACGGATAAGATCTCAGCAAACATATACACGAGTGGGTGACGCTGTCTATAGGGTCGGAATATGGAAGGAGGCAGTGACTTGCCGGTGCCTCGTCCATATTCCACTCATCCGCAAATTACCCGAATTCCGTATCTGGTACTTTTGACATTTTTCGTACCACAGATTACTACGGGTCTATCCATATCCGAGAAATTTATAGGTGGAGACAATGACCGGGATATATTTTAGTTTCTGTGATTGGGCTCTTAGGTTACTACTCATGGTGCCTTGGGTGAACAGAAGAAAAAGAAAAAATAACTAAAATGGAAAAACCGGATTGCAGCTTTTGTACTAAGGGCTATACTCGGCCTAGATTGACGGGATTCAGCTCTCCAAGCACTAATACAAATAAAAGTAATAATATCAATAATTTTGATAGGACGGCTACGCGGCACGTTCCTCGTGTGACTATTGCCACTGCTCATGCGAGGGAACAGATGTTCATCATCCCATAGTTACGTTGTATACTCTCGCCTGAGACAAAGTTGTAAAAAAGAAAAGAAAGAAAAGAAAAGAAAAAAAATGAATAAATAAAATTTTTTATTAGTGGAATACTCTTCTGCAAGACTAGAGGCCAGACTCTAGCCATGTCATCCTTCGTAGTAGCCAAGCGTTGGGTCAAGATGAACGCATTGTATTGGATCGGCGACCGATAGCTTTACGATGTTCATTCACAATCTGGATCGTGTGCTCGAAGGAACTGGTGGACTAGACTGTTGTCTTTTTGGTTTTTACCTTTTTTTTCCCTTTAATTGTTATTTTTAAACTAGATTCTCCTGATCACGCCGCGTACCATGACTGAGCGGCTGTGAAGCCAAAGCAAACCTGGGTTGACAATTTTCAAGTCATTTCACTTCATAGTTGGGCCAAGTTAACGCGTCAGTGACATATAGTCAATAACAATTCCAGCCACCCATGATATTGACTCGGTTGTAACTAGAATCCATAGTGGAGGTGATTATGGTGGTCAATGCAGGATTCCTCTCATGCCAACAGGAGGATAATTCTTTTCACATTCCTGTCCGGTCCTGTCGAGATGGCTTTGATTTTCCTCTTCTCTTCGAGGAAATTATCCTTGAGGTTCTTCCCCTTGGGTTGATTCTGGCAATCGTGCCGTTTCGACTGTGGCATCTGTTCCGAAAGCAACGCAAAGTTGTAACATCTTGGCTCCTATGGGGAAAACTTGTATGTATGACTTCCTATTTGAGACAAACTTATCCCGTGATCTTTGACCTTTGCTTGTGTTTCACTGGGCTCACCACTTCCCTATCTTCTTGTTCGTTCTTCAGACAACATGGGCCATCTTAGGAGCAGTCCAGCTTGCCCTAACAGCGTTATGGTCCCTTCCAACGGCAAACCGAACGCAAGCTTCCATTGCTGTGAATGCAGTGGCGGTTGTGGGGATCTTATTCCTTAGCCTGCTCTCATACGCAGAACACAACTTTTCAGTCACACCTTCTCTACTGCTAAATGTCTACCTTTCTATTTCTCTCCTTCTCGACATAGCAAAGGCAAGGACACTTTGGCTGCGCGAATTAGCAGGGGCCAACGGGACTATTGCAATTCTCACTTCTGTAGCAGTTGGGGTCAAGGTCTTACTCCTCCTTCTTGAGACGGTGGAAAAGCGGCGCATCCTCAAGCATGGGTGCGAAGAATATCCACCTGAAGCTACCGGGGGCCTCTTCAATAAATCTTTCTTTTGGTGGTTGAACCCTCTGTTTAAAGCTGGCTTCTCCAGATTACTCACAGTTGATAATCTGTTCATACTTGACAAGCAATTGGGCTCCAAGCAACTACATGAGGCTCTAGAGACGGTGTGGAACAACGGTGAGAATCAATGAAACTTATGTCTAACCGTTCCATGGTCAATTGAGCTGACAGAGACCAGGGAGTAAAAGCTCATTGCTACTTGACACGTTCAAGACATTCAAATGGCAGCTTCTTTCAGCCGTTCCTCCGCGAGTTTGCCTCGCCGCCCTAAACATATGTCAGCCTTTGCTACTACATAGGTCACTTTCCTTTTCTATGGAGCCTAAGACCCATGCCACTAATAAGATTGGCTATGCTTTAATCGGTGCCTATATTCTTGTGTATCTTGGAATGGCAGTTAGTACAGCCCAAACACCTTATCTAAATCATCACTATTGCTGACTGGATCCTCTTTTCCAGATAACAATGGGGCAGTACCAGCACATGACGTATCGTGCCATCACAATGGTGAGGGGCGCTATTGTTTCCATGGTGTACCGCAAAGCCAGCACACTGGGTGTTGAAGATGCTGACCCTGCTTCATCTCTGACTCTGATGAGTGCTGATATAGAGAGGATTGTTCAAGGATGGCAGACAATGCATGATATCTGGGGCAATGCCTTGGAAATTGCCTTGGCCATCTTTCTTCTTGAGCAGCAGTTGGGAGTAGCAGCTGTAGTTGCTGTCGCCGTCGCTATCTGTAAGTTCAAAATCGCCTTACTTTAAACCGCCTATTAACCGTTGAATGCTCTCGGACAGTGGCCCTTGTTGGCTCATTGATAAGTCTCGCATTTGTGGTGTCAAGACAAGCTATGTGGCTCGAGGCAATCGAAAGACGCATTTCGTCCACAGCGTCAATGCTTGCCTCTATGAAAGGGATAAAGATGCTAGGTCTCAGCGACCTGCTTATGAAATCTATCTATAACTTGCGTTTCGACGAACTAAGTATCTCAAAGAATTTCAGGAAGCTTCTGGTTTGGAACATGGCCTTTGGTAAGTTGAAACAGACTAGTGAGCATATAGGCTCTAGCTAACAACTCTGCGCAGCTTGGACAACTCGAATATTTGCACCAATATTTACTTTCGGCGCATATGTCGGTATCTCACATAGAAACGGGAACGATGCCGCCTTAAATACCTCAACGGTATATACCTCATTATCGCTGTTCGCCCTTTTATCAGACCCTCTTTTGAATCTAGTCATGGCTTTAATGACTTTCTTCGGGTCTATTGGCTCTTTCAAGAGGGTTCAGGAGTTTCTAGAGAAGAAAGGTCATGTAGATTTCAGAGATAAGTCGCAGCCGCTTCACTTGGAACCTGTTCAAGAATCCAAACAACTGGCTTTTGTTGAAGATTCTGAAACCCTCGCCGATGAGTCGAGCTCGTCCAAATTGTCAGAGAAGGCTTCATCTCTATGTGAAGATATGATTACAATCAAAAATGGGGCGTTTGGGTGGGATGCTCAGAAAGAGCCTCTCCTCAAAAATTTGACCGTCATGATACCTCGACGAGCTTTTGCTATGTTAGTGGGGTCCTCCGGCTGCGGGAAGTCGACATTACTGAAAGCTATCCTTGGCGAAGTGCCGTGTCTTGATGGGATCATAAGGTTATCGTCTGAGAGTGTCGCGTACTGTGACCAAACACCGTGGCACATGAATGGAACGATCAAGCAGGGTATTGTGGCAATGTCCGGGCTAGATGAAGATTGGTATCTTTCGGTCATTCGCGCCTGTGCCCTAGTCGAAGATTTCGAGCAAATGCCGCGTGGAGATCGAACCGTTATTGGGAGCAAGGGAATTGCCCTTAGTGGAGGACAAAGTCAGCGCATCGTGAGTAATTAGCAGGCTAACGAATGGTTGACATCTTAGCTAATGTTTTGGTTCCTTAGGCGCTCGCCAGGGCAGTTTATGCTAGGAAAGATGTCATAATTCTAGACGATGTCTTCAGCAGTCTTGATGCTACAACTGAAGAACACATTTTCCAATGTCTTGTTGGTACACAGGGCCTGCTACGTGCAATTGGTTCAACTGTTCTCCTCTCTTCATCCTCCGGTAAATCATGATCCCGAGCTATTATACTTCTTATCGTGTGATCAGCGTCATTCTAACAAACCATGTCCATAGTGAAACGAGTCCCTTCTGCCGACCATACTATTGTGCTTGGAGATGACGGTCACATCTTAGAACAAGGAAGCTTCAAAGCTCTTGACCTAGCGGGAGGCTATATATCGAGCTTTGGCTTAGGCCTGCCCGAGCCAAGCGACACTACAGAGAGACTCGATAATGCAGAAAAGACGAATATTCAGGCGACCTCTACCGAAAAGCCCGACGACAGCAAGGCAGAGAACCCTGGATCAAGCGGCGATATAGCAATATACCTGTACTATATTAGGTCCATTGGATGGGTCCCTACAATAGTTTTCGCCGTTGCGATTACAGGGTTTGTTTTCTGTATATCGTTTCCAAGTAAGTGCTAGCGCGGTCTCAACCAACTCACAATGATTGAAACATGCTTACCTATCAACAAACAGGCATTTGGATGAACTGGTGGGCGAGTGCAAATGAAGCGGAGCCTGGAAAACACACGGGTTACTACCTGGGGATATATGCAATGCTCGGTGCTGTCGGCATGATTTCTCTTGTTATCGGTTGCTGGTAAGTGGACGACTTTTTACATTACACTTTGTTATATCTAGACACTAGGGCCTAACACAGAAATCTCTAGGCAAATGTTCATTACCATGGTGCCCAATTCTGGGGAAAGCTTCCATAGGAAGCTCTTGAAAACAGTTTTAAGGTGACTATATCGCTCACATGTTGAAGGAAAAATCTAACGCTCTTTACAGTGCACCTATGTTGTACTTTTCAACAACAGATAGCGGCGCTATTCTCAATCGATTCAGTCAGGATTTACAGCTCATCGATATGGAACTTCCAGTTGCTGCCATCAATGCGTTCGTCAGTAAGTCGCCCTTATGACGGTTCTAGTATTTCCGAGATTCGGCGACAAAGGAGAGAAGCTTATACCCATATGATTTTTTAGCATTCGTTCTGTGCATATGCCAGATGGTCTTTATAGGGATAGCCTCAAAATATGCGGCCATCTCCTTTCCGGCGGTCATTCTCGCCGTTTATTGCATACAGAAGGTGTACCTACGAACCTCGCGGCAACTGCGATTCCTAGACTTGGAGGCCAAGGCGCCTCTATATTCTCATTTTTCTGACTGTCTCAGTGGCCTGGTAACCCTGAGGGCTTTTGGCTGGCAGCAAGCTCTGGAAGAAAAGAATCAAGAACTGCTTGACTACTCTCAGAGGCCATTCTATCTTCTATATGCCATTCAGCGCTGGCTTACCCTAACTTTAGATCTGGTAGTTGCCGGAATTGCGGTCTTGTTGATTGTCCTAGTTGTAGTACTGCGTGGGTCAATGAGTGCAGGTTACGTCGGTGTGGCCCTGTTGAATGTCATACTTTTTAGCCAGAGCATCAAACTGCTGGTTACATTCTGGACCAATCTGGAGACTCATATCGGATCCATTTTGCGTGTTAAAATGTTCGCTGAAAACGTGCCTTCAGAGGATCTGCCCACGGAGAAAGACGATTTGCCACCAGACTGGCCGTCACAAGGGAACGTGATATTTAACTCTGTGGGTGCAGAGTACAGGTAAGCACATCCAATCAGATACATCAGAGTGTTAGCTACTAACATTGTGGTAAATAAAGAGCGTCAGAACCAGTCCTCAGCGGCGTATCTCTCTCTATTCAAGCAGGCGAAAAGGTGGGAATCTGTGGTAGGACGGGCAGGTAAGACAGTTCGCATGTATCACTGACATTGTGATGTGACTAAATCTTGTTGGCAGCGGCAAAACCTCCCTCCTGATGAGTATCTTCCGCATGGTTGAGCTCAGTTCCGGCAGCATTCTAATTGACGGCGTCGATATATCCACGGTACCACGACAAGAAATACGCGCCCGGGTCAACGGGGTCGCTCAAAACCCTCTCTTGATAAGGGGAAGTGTCCGCGAAAACATCGATCCAACCAGATGTCACACCGACAAAACCATAATGGAGGCCCTCAAAAGTGTTCAACTATCTACCAAGGTCCAGGAAAATGGAGGCCTAGACACCGACGTCGACGAATTATTCCTCTCACATGGACAGAAACAGCTCTTCTGTCTTGCTCGAGCAATCCTGCGTCAAGGCAACATTCTTGTCCTCGACGAAGCTACAAGCAGGTACGCAATCATTCCCAACGAAGATATATACTAGCACATACTGACGCAATTCCCAATCCAGCGTCGATACGGTAACAGACGAGATCATGCAACTGGTCATCCGAGAAAAATTCAGCAACCACACAATCATCACCATTACCCATAAGCTCGAAACCATCCTCGACTATGACAAGGTTATCGTACTCGAAGCTGGGCGCCTGGTCGAGTCCGGTAATCCCCATGCTCTTCTAGCTTCGGATACCTCTCACTTCAGCAAACTGTATGCAAGCTCGATGGTGGAGGAAGCGGTATAGATCATTTGGATATGCGCAAGATACCCATCCAAAAGTATCGTTCATAATCTAGCTACAAATAGGCTTATATATAATTCCCTAAATATATAATGTGCTGGTTGAGTTGGTTGCAAAGCGAAGCTTTGCATGTTGTTTTAATTAGGAAAGACCCCTCTGTCCAGGGCTATCTACTCATGCGATCTACTAAAAGTCAATTGTCTCTATCCATTTAGTGAGGAATACTGGTTCTTGCCTATTTATATACCGACGCTACTATACTAGGACTTTTCTTACCAATTTTTGTGTTTTCCCTTGCACTGTAATTAAGTAACATGTATACAATATGCAAATTCAGCAGCTCCAGGACAAATAACACAACAATGTTCTAGTTCTGGTGGCCATTAGTAAGAGCTTCTATTTCTTCCCTGGATCCCACGATGTTCAACTACGAAAATTTGATAATATCCTCAAGAGGATTCGGGTTTAAGAGGTCTCTGACACTCCCACTGCAGCCTAAGCACCTGAGCCTTACCCCTGGAGAGCAGTGACGCTATGCATGTTGGCTAATGCAGTGTCGGCTGTTCCTTGCATGACCAACAATGACCCTCTTTTTGTCTCTAATGTGCATGAAATAGGGTTCACTCAAGGGCACGCGAGGTAAGCGTACCTTGATCTTATACCAGATTAGCACCCGGAATAGTCATGTTAATCTCTCCGCAGTATCAATGGAATAATCAAGCTCCCTGTATATGCATTTTCTCCTCATCCGCGAGGACCGACTTTGGTTACACGCTACACACATTCAACCATAACGCCCCCAGCCCTTGATAGTTTTCTAGTGAGGGTGATCGAGATCATCTTCACTTTCCTCGACTCATGTTGCATTTATAGCAATATCATGTCATAAAGGCAAGAGTGTGTGAAGGCCTAGTCAAGAAGAAAAAACCTTATTGGTCCCTAAATACTAGAACTTCAAATATGAGGAAGAAAGGAAGAAGAAAAGGTGTTCTACATAGTTGCGGGTGAAGATGTGGGTGACGCAGACGGCCAGGGACAGCAGAATGCACGAGAGGGCACTCTTACTATCCTCACCTACGAATCACGCACATAAGTAGAAGATAGGTGGCTTCCAGGTATGTGCCGTAGAAAGCAGAATAGGGAGGGAAAGACAACTAGAAATGAGTTTAATCTACCTACAAGAAGACTTGTATATTCTTCTCAACGAATATTTCTACTAATTGGGTTCGTAACGAGACGTATACTTAGTTCAATTTACTTGCTCTCCGGTAAAGATCTACAATTCGTGTATTATGTATATATAAATCTATCTTCGGTAACAAAAACTCCACCGCCAACATAACAAAAAATTCCTATCAGAAAGAAGGCCAACCATACATATATGGAGGTCTATTTTTTAAGAAATATAATAATAAATCAAAATCAAAAGATCTTCATGGAATTTACGCTTCAGAAAAAGAGAATTCTTCAAGGTCGTGCCCGGGATCGAACCGGGATTGCGAGAATCAGAATCTCGAGTGCTAACCATTACACTACACAACCATTGGATACTGGTATGTTTTGATTTTTGACTACAGAAAGCAGCAATGACGCTTAAACAAAACTCTCTATATAAGTGCTCACTACAGTGCTACCCAGACACCAAAGCTAGTTAGGGTTCTAGACTTGCATGGCTTCCAGGACCCTTTCGCTCCAACATATCCTCTTGACGAATTTATGAAGCGACGAGCTGTCGACGGCGCCATTTGCAGTTAATGGAGAGCTAGAGAGAATGCTTTAAAAGTATGTGACCTGTCGGAACCAACGGGTGTCGGAATCAACGGGACTTGAAAACACGGATTATACTACAGTCCGCCCCCTTGTTTGGCGAAATCTCTACATGGCTAGCTGAGGGCGGTCGGCCAGCTAGGATTGGGTATTGATGGCGCCTTTGCCTTTTTTCGTAGGTAGTGTGACGTGGCGCGATGGGGGCTAATGCTGAGCAATGCCCATAATGAGACCCATAGTCTATCTTGTATGATCCCTTCCCCTTGGGCTATTATTTAAGTTAAAGTGACTCAGAATGCCCCTGTGGCTGAACGGGATATGAGACGCTCGGTTTTAAAAGCTGACTCCGCAAATCCCGCAGAAGCCGATTGACATAGAACAGTCCAAGTGCAGGTGTTTTAGAACCTATATCTTTTCAACAGCATCAGTTCTAAACTCCGAAGTGATAAAGGATTGTTCGGGTCCATATAATGTCAGCTACGCGAGTTGGTAGCATGTAGCTAAGAAGATGTTGCAGAACTCTTTGGGATTGTATAATGCCTGGAAGTAGAAGAAATTTCCAATGTCCCAGCCTCTCCGCATAGTCCGTGTGCAGTAAGAGAGAGTTCCATTAATTGCTAGTAGTTGCCGCTCCTGTTCTTCAAAGTACTTCAAGAAATCATGGTACATCCTGGTGTAAGCATCAACGTTAGTGTAAACACAAACGGCCCACTTGGAAGATCATGTCGTAGGTAGTAGGGTATAAGGGTTCGCATTGTCGCGAGAGCAGCCAACTGAACTTGGCCATCGTACTCATCATTAATGGAATTCGGTTGATAATGTATACGATTATCATGGAATACTAGGAGGTCAAGCACATAAGCCTCTGTACAAGAATAAACGGCGTTCCTCTCGATATTAGTAGGTATCTGCTCATTTCCTAGATAGTTGAGCCGAAGTGTAAGAGACCAATTGTCTAGATGCAGTGATCCATAATCATCTATACTGAATGATGCAATGCGCGGTAGAGGTATGCGAGATAGACCTAGCATGGTACTACAGAGGTCTTTAAAAAGTTTCCGTCTGCGAACTCTATCATGACGATGCTCTTTCTAAAATGATGAGAGCATTTTAGCATCGGTCTCTTCAATGTATTCAAGAATGAGGTACCCGGCTCAAGTTTGCAAGGACATTGACGACGAATGTATCGGCAAGGAAGAGAGTACCGAAATGGGTAAGCGATGAGCCGCTAGAAATGCGACATCGGTTTATTGTAGCTCGGTACATTGACAAGGTCAGTGAACTGCACGGGGTCTCAGCTAGAATCAAGTCCAGAAAGAAGAAAAGGGAACAATATCCATACACTTTGACCATTCTGAAATCCAAAGCCCCATAACCGGGGAATAGGCACAGTTGGGCAGTTTCCTTGCAGCCAAATGTACGTTGCAACGTCACAACGAATTTCTCATCTGTGTTGCCTGGGTTCTCCAACTCCCTACTTTATAGGGCAAAGGGTATTGGAGCAGCACTCGCTTCCCTGCTTTATGCGATGGTTGATTGATTTCAAATGGTATGCAAAAATTTAAGCTGCCTGATATCCATTCCCTGACTTCTGCAGCGCGGCAAGCATGCACATCATTGAGACCTGCAATATCGTCGAGATGCTCAGAGAAAAACGTAAAACTCGAGCCTTTTAGCTGGATAACTGAGCTGATGCAGGATATTATCATCCGACTTTAGTGCTTCTTCTAGTGTGATACTTCCGTGGAGTAGTGGAAGTGAGGCAGGCATGCTTGACAGTTTGGACAGGGAGTACTCCGTAGAACTGTAGTATAGAAATATCCACACCCCCACAGTATGTTGAAGAACCATCAGCAAAGTACCAATTGGTCATACAGTCACATGACAAAAGTCTACATAATTCCGTGTCACGCGACGCGCTACCCAATATTATGCTTCACCCTTTCAACCGCCTGGATCATGCCTCACACTTCTTTACGATCTACTAGTTCTAACAGGACTAGTAGACATGAATTGGAACCATTTCAACGTGGGATTATTGTTGGTCGATTTCTTGCAGGCCAGAAAAAGGCTGATATTCAACGCGCAATGAATTTGCCATATACAACAATTCAAACCACCATTGAAACATATCAGACCTCTACTAGTGGGACTAGCTCTCCTTGCTCTGGATGGCCAGAGGTTCTTTCTAATACTAATTAGCGATATATTCTTTTACAAATTAAGCGGGATCCCTTTATAAAAACAGAAGATATCTGCAAATTACTTGATAAGCCTGTTTCTGCACGCACTGTTGCGCGTATGCAAAAAGAATCTGGGTATGGCCACTGGAGAGCGCAGAAAAGACCTCAATTAACTGAGAAAATAGCTAAACTACGCTACCAATGGGCATATGCGCGCAAGGATTGGACATACGAGCAGTGGAGCAAGATTATTTAGAGTGATGAATATTATGTTGAGCTTGGCAAAGGAAGGAAAAATCAATAGGTATAGCAACTCAATTACCTTAATAATAAATAGAAAAAAAAGCATATTGTCCCTTATATAAAAGGTAAAGAAATATCTATTATAATTTAAGCGGCAATCTAGGGTGGTGGCCATACAGAAATTTACTGAATAAGTAGGGATGAGAAATCTACCAAGAAGGGTATTCTTCACGCTCTTATTTAAAAATTATTAAAGATTATCTACCTGCTATATGGAAACCTGGTATGGAGTTTATGCAAGATAATGCTCCTATTCATACAGCCAATATTATTAAGAATTGGTTTGATGAGAATGATATTCCTCTTGTTGACTGGCCCCCATACCCACCGGATTTGAACTCTATTAATATGGCTGGGCTAAGCTAAAAGAGCGTATATATATATGCTTTATCCAGACCTTGAATTGTTTGATGGAACCAAAAGCCAATTGAAGGAGCAATTTTATAAGATAATTAAGAATACATGGGAGAGCTTAGGAGAGGATTATTTTGATTTCTTAATAAGATCTATAGAGAGCCGTGTGAATGCAGTTTTAGAGGCAAAGGGGTGGTATACATGCTATTAATGTAAAATAAAATATATACTATTATTTATATGCAATGTAACTATCACATAGTTAAATATCTTACAGAAATAATAATATCTGGTTGTTTTGCGTGAGATTAGGATATTCCGATTTTTATATATATTTTGATGGTTGCGGGAAATTACATAGACTTTTGTCCAAGGACTATATGAGCTTTGCCACATGCCACAGCTGAACCGCTTTGATGACCTGCTAAGTTACTGCCAGGGGTCACGGATTTCCCTAGTTAGCTTAATCTCTCAGGGATAGATGGGTCCACGAGAAAGGTGCTACTACTATCAGTACCTTTTAAATCACCCACATGGATAGTAAGTCAGTAGCTTCTCGATACTCACAGAAGCACAATACGCAGAAAAGTGAACAGTTAAAGAAGAACCATCATACCTGTCTTTTACCACCAGACGATATTGGTCGAATAGACCTAGCCTAGAATACAAATACAGTCCAGAATCTGAGACAGACAGATATATTGAATAGAAGGGCAAATTATGCGCAAAATCAGAAATCATGGACGCTCATCCAAGGCCTAGCTTAGAGTAGCATCGTATCATCATTATCCGCCTCATTGGCGTCAAGGACCCCGAACTCCCAATCACCCCGTTCAATCCTACTAACCCGATCCAACTCAGACTGATAGTCGCGACGCAAATGATCGAGGGTCACTATGACACGTCGTCGGCGCGTATTATTGCCGATAGCAGAGACTGAAGACTTGCTATCTCTGCGACCTGATGGCATGATTGCGGTTACGCTAGAGCTCAATCTGCGCTTTGAACTGGCTGGTGTAGGTGAACTGGCGTCAGCATCATCCATGAAAACGTTTCCGTCGTCGTCTGGTTGCAGACTGCGACGTCGATCTGTGAATGTGGCAGGTGCGCTGGAGTCTTCTTTTTCGACAAGGATGTAGGCTTCGCTCTTGTCGACACAGCCGAGTAGGTTGATTAGGGATAGAAGCTCGGTTCTTATTTCCTTGCTTTCCGGATCATCCTCCTCTGTAGGTTGTGTGCTTTCGGTGTCTCGATTCTTGCTCAGGATTAGATGAGTGGAGGGAGCATCACGGGCGCTGCGGAGGCGCTGCACGTTCCGATACGCGATCTCAGCGGCACCACGGTAATCGCCCCGTGCAATTCGGTATGCCTGCAAGACTCTCCGGTAATCCGATGTGCTGTCGGCCCACTTGCTTCCAGCCCCCAAGAAAGTGCTGGAACTTGTCTGTTTCCGAGCAAGCGAGACCAGGGTCTCGTCCACGTAGGAAGCGATATTTGGAACTAGGGACGTTGGGAAGTGGAGAATCTGGTGAAGCCCAGCGGTGCCTGGTCCGGATGCGGCCAATATGCTCGTGACAAGGGAGCTGAGGGCGGACTTCTGCAGGGCAAGGTCCTTGTATCGAGAAAGAGCAGAGTAGGCCTGGTCGAACTGGCAATTCTGTAGGGAAGCATAGAACAAACGCGAAAGGAGGTCTGTTCGCAAAATGTTGGATTCGGGATCCTGCTCCTTATTGCTTTCACTCGCAAATGCTTGCAATGCAAGGCGAGCGAAATCAGCAACATGGGAAAACGAGCGCGCTTGCTCGAAGATGGACAAAATATGTTGGAAGTATTTCGGAAGACCATTATGGAATGAATCCACCGAAACAATGTCTAGCAGGGTCGATGACATTTCGTGCAAGTTGCCGAGAGGTTTCCCGCATGCTAGAAACAAAAGTCAGAAAAAGCCGTTGACTCCAACATCTAGAGATTAAACTCACAAAGAAGGTAAGCAGCCTTGCGGAAGTACAAGGCCGCAGTGTCGAATTCAGATATAGCCACATACAGGCGACCTTTCACGTATGTTGCCCAAGAGGTGCTTGGCTGGAAACGAAGGAAGTCCCAAGCAAGATCAATATTGTTCTTCGCAATGAGGTCACACTGGATGTAAACGAGAGCATTGGGATAAGCTACTTCACCTTGACGAGTTACCCAAGACAGGACATCATGTATTCCCAGAGTTAATGTGTAGCTCTGAGGTAAACCGATGGCCTGGCGGGGCTTGATATCAGTAGCAAACAGGTCCTCCAGGACGGTCGCCATTCTTGAGCCTGTGTTCTTCGAAGGTGAATCCTTCAGAGAGAATTGAGTTGATTGGTCATCGGAGGATTTGACAGGCCTCTCAGGGCATTTTCTGGTATTTGAGCAGAGCCAGGCCATCATTTCGTATTCTCGCAGCAAAGTTATCAGCGAGCCGAAAAGGTCCACAGCATCGAACTCCGAGGTGTCCTCTTGTTGCACTTCGCCATCCATAAAAACCACGAGAACTAAGAGGTCAATAAGAAGCTGACGCGTAAACAGTATCGCTTCCTGGACGCCATTCACTGTAACCTTGACACCAAAATGGGTGGCCGAAAGGTCTGAATCCTTGCCGGGGAAACCTAGAGGGATTGTATCAATGACGGTGTAGAAAACACTGTTCGGCAGATTATAGATATTCAGGTATTCGTTCATAGCAGCAATCAGGCCGTCATAAATCTTGTTCGAGATTTGCTCGCCGAAATCACACCGATAGCGGAAAGCATCCATCCTGTCCTGGACAGATGATGATGGTTCAGTAAACAGCTCTGCTTCAAGTGCTCTCTGACAAGCTGCCTCGAGCTCAGCTGGGAATCTCCTCCTGAAGCCCGATGCAACTGTCATTAGATGAGATGATTGTTCGAACAAATTGCCGATCTCCTCGTCTAGGTTTCTGTGCCTCCAGCGGTCCACAATTTTGTGTCCTTCGGCGCGGAGATCAGCGCCCGAGTTGTGCAGAAGCAACTCAGTCGAGCTGCATTCTCTGATTACTGCACAGCTATCTGAGAGAAGCAGCCATGGAGTCTCATAGTAAGTGTCATAAACAAGAGAAACAGGCTCAAACCTTCTCTTGTTAATATCCTCCGCAATTTGCCAAAACTGGCGCCACTTAGAGTCCGTGTCCGTCCGATATCTAGTAAAATCCATCTCGTCGTCGGCGTACTTTCGAAGAGACACATTGGCGGCGATGGTGGAGCAGAGCCGCTCCGGAAAGGAAGCACCCTTTTTCAGGACGCTATGGGAGGACAGCGGCTTGAGGGCCTCCTGGTAAATCGCCATAGCAGTCTCAAGCACCTCTGGCGAGAATTTATTTGGTTGTAAAAGGAATCTGAGCCACTTCTCTGCCGGGTCAACCACATCAGAAAATGCCATAGGAGGCGGAGGTTCCTGTCCCCGAGTGTCTATGGCCGTTGACACCCAATTGTTACCCCAATCCCTCACCAAAGTTTCGAAGTTAAAGTGAAGGGTGTAGAGTTGATAGACACCACTATTCCTCCAAAGGACCCACAGCTCCATACCCTTTCCTTCTTCGGCTGACTTCAGCTGGAAATCTATGATACTCCAGAACATATTTCCTGTTGAATCAGGGTCTAAAGGCCGCAATCGAGCGTCTGGGAACAGATCCTCGATGACGAGCGGTGATGTCAAGCCTCCCTTGACAGCCCAGAACTTGAAACGCCCATCCTCAAAAGGCGAATATGTGACAACGTAGTACCGATACGCCCCATCCAGCGCTCTCTCGACATTGAATACACGGATAAAGGATGATTCGGATGGGTTCAACGAATATGATAAAGAATCTGGCTCTTGCACCTCACGGCCCAACAAGTCCTTCGTGGCAGCTAGCTTGTTCGTAGCGAGATTCCAAATCTTCAAAGTGTGGTTCAGACAGACAGCGAAGACGTAAGTCTGATCGGATGTAGTAGCAATGGCATTTGGCAGATTCGGGTCAAGATTGCGTCCTTTATATTTTATCGTCGGTTGCGCGTGCCAACGAACCAAGCCGCGGATAGACGCACCCCAAGTTCTCTCGTCGAAGGTAAGCGGAGACCATTGTGAGCCTTTAAAAACAATCAAATCAGCATTTCCAAGTCCCCCTACATCAAACGCAAAAGAATATGACATGGGAAGTTACCATCATCGCCAGACCGCCTGGTAAGGCGCAGAAGCGCACCGTTATCGAGGGATATGAACAGCTCCAGCGGACTGCTGGCATGCAATCGGTGGGGATAGGAAAACGACAAGGGCGCCGGAACATAAGTCTTGCACCAATCCGATACATTGTTGTTAATCGCACTTGTCCTCCGGAAGAATTCCGGGCGCAAACTCAAGGTGTAGAGCTGCTTGGAGGCCGTAATCACGAATCCACTGAGCGCCTCATGATCCTCTAGGTCGGCAAAATCAACGCATGAAGGGAGGATTTCTTCCTGGAATTCTAGACGCAGGGTATTGTTGTATACAGAATGCTCGATACCGCTCTTCGTCAAATCGACACATTGAATCTCCAGCACCTTGTTTTCATTGACAACTCTCCATAAGAACGATCGGGGATAGACACTGCGTTTGCGGAAGTAGACCGACCCCAGGCTTGAGAGGTACCGTCTGGAAAATTCATCCTCATCCTTTGCGATCGGTTCGTCTTCACCTATGGAGGAGGATATGGAAAATCGCGCTCGGGTTTGCGTGCTCGCATGTGTTGGAATTTGGATGTTGACGACGGCGTTCGGCGAGTATGGTCGAACGTCGACCTTGGTATCTTTGTATATTTTCGCCATTTCGAATGAACAACAGACCACCTTCCACAACCTTATAGATGATCAATTCAAGTCTCCATGGCCGACCGTCGCTGTTGGTGGAATGTCGCAGCTGTTGGAGTTGAAAGAAAGAAGCTCTGAAGCTCGGTTCAGAAAAAACATGGTCTTGGCGCCGGCCTCTCAGCAACCGCATTTATCCACCGCCTTTTAACAATCCCTAGGATGTCATGAAATTTAGGTACAAATACCATTTTCCAGCAGTATATTTATAATCTCCTAAGACACACTATCTCTAAAACAATGCCATAAACACCTCATGCTATCAAAATCAGAATACTAAAATATGTACTAACAAGCCAATCAAAACAATTTCCGATCGTCGTATCATAATCAATCGATGCAGCTGCGGTCCTCAATCATTCTCCAGGTCCTTGGGGCTAGGGTCTCCGATACCGTCCTCATTGATGGCGAAGAGACAGTCGCTCTCAGGCAGACAGGGGCTGTCATAGATCTTGCACACTCGAGTCTCTCCTCTTCCCTTCTTCAAGCTCAGCCTAGTCGTGCTAGCGTGCGCAATGATGTTTCCACCAATAGGCTTCTTGGGGTCCGGATTGAACATATTAGGTCCGCCATCGACCTGAGCAACGACTTGGTTGGTGATGACGACCGCGATACCAAATTCATCTGCTAAGCGCTGCAAAGTGCGCATGAATTTCGCCAGGTGTGTCTGCCTACTTGACAGTTCACCACGGCCGTTGAAGTCTGTACGGTACAACGATGTAGCGGAGTCAACGATGAGAAGCGAGAAACGAGTCTCACACATCATTTGGGATGCTTGGTTCAATAGTTGAAGCTGATGGTCCGAGTTATACGCCCGGGCGTAAGCCACATTATCGAGTACCTCTTCACCGACAAGCCCATACCGTTGAGCAACCGCCAACAGACGCACTGGGCGAAACGTTCCTTCGGTGTCAATGTAGAGGCACTTTCCCTCGCCTCCGCCCATATCGAATGGTAGCTGACAGGTCACGGCAAGCGTATGGCATATCTGACTTTTACCAGTCCTAAATTCGCCGAAGATCTCGGTAATAGAGCCCGTCTCGACACCACCTCCCAAGAGAGTATCTAATTGCTTGGATCCTGTTGTAATCGATATCAACTCACTCCGTCGAGCATGCATTTCCGTCGCGGTCGTGAACCCCATTGGTACAAGCTTGGCAGCTAATAATCGGAAAAATCAGCATACATTATTGCAGTGAACATTGTGCTCCATCGTTGGAATGCCTTACCCTCAAACAGAACCTTGTTGGCCTTCTGCTCCGAAATGCCTTTAATCTGTTCCAGTAGACGTTTTGGCCTATATGGAAAGAAATCAGCGTATGTCAGCATCTCTCCCGCGTTTCTACTAGCAGTGAATATTGGGTATCCGAGTGGAAAGACGCACGTATAAGCGATTGACTCAACAGTATGATAGCCAGCATCGACAAACAGCTTGATATCTCTGGCCGTTAACCCCGAAATACCCTATCAAACCATGATCAGCATAAGCTATCTAAACTAACCACCAAATCAATTTTGCGACACCGAATTGTCTGGCAGCAATTCCTCACCTCTAAAGCTGAGAGTGGTGTGGGAGCTCCGGGGCCTGGGAGTCCACTCTCATCGTACTCATTCTGGATATCCATATCAGCCGTCATTTTAGGAACGGTAGACAATCTGAGTGTCCTCTAGCCACTACAGCGCACAACACCTAGGAAGCGCTGGGGTTGAGTACGGTCCTTCTCGACACGACAGTCCGCGTTCTTCCTGTAACTGTGTAGTTTGTGAGCTACGGTTGTTTGCTCTCCGAGAGATACTGCAGCTTCTGTCAAATACTAGCCAGTGGATATACTGTCAAATTCTGGTTTGTAACTTGCAAGTCGGTTGAAGTGGCAAAATCACCTCTGACTTAGCTCCGATAAACAATCTGTTGAGGTTGCGGACGCGTCGAACCCGTCACGTAATCACGTGATCTAGGTATATCAGGCTGTTGCCTTATTTGGTGAGCCCACTATCAACCATATGGATTCGCTATATGGGGTAATGAAACCATTGACCCATTTAATCGCTCCTTCTACCATGAAACCCTAAGAGCTATTGATGAATATCATTCTACTAGTGGACTCAAAGTATTGTTCCATAGTCCCATGTATAACACGATGCAATTGTATCACCTATGCCAATCTCTTCACACCATCCTTGCACTTGGATGATCATTTCGTGTTACAAAGCCTCCCACCTAACTATAGCAAAATTGATTCAAAGGCTGACACAGCAAGTGGATTTATCCAACAAAAGAATGAAGACCGCTAAGACTAACATATCACGCTCTATGGAAGTTGCTTGATCACAAAATGCTAATAGCATGTAAAGCCTTTCGCCTCATGATCAAAAAAGGCTAGAGTTGCTCAGTCACTAGATGGCAAGATTCGGCCTATGAATTGACGCATCTTTATGCGGCTCCTCGTGGTGAATATCCGACAAATGCGCAGGAACCGATTGCAACTGAAACATCTCAATCGGGCGGGCTTGAACATTTTCATCGAACAATCTGCTTATCCTGCGCCTAAATTCCTCTGATGAGGTTCGCTGGTGATGTCCTATAATAGCTTGTTAACTCCAGCTTCCTGATGTCTTCACGCTCTTCACATCCTTCAGTCACAGGACGGGATAAAGTAGCGAACTTGCCTTCAATGCCTGACATTCGCTTATCAAAAGGCTTGCTCACCCATGAGCTCCGAGTGCTAAACAGCCCTTTCGGTCTGACATTATCTGAGTCGGCTGTATCCTGAGGACTGCTAACATCATGGGTGGCCGGTTGATAACGCTTGTTCATATGCAGAGAGTTGAAATAATTGCTTTCCGATATTTCAGTCCTTTTATCGGTTACCATCGAAGGTCGTCTTGAGTCGGACTGATTTGCTTGAGATACAGGCATATACGTTTGCGTAGGTTTCTGGACAGTAGTTGCCAGATTTGTAAAAAACTGGTTGGGAGCCGGTTCAGCGCTTGCATCTCTCTTCGGGGTACTAGGCTCCTGCGGAGAGTTTCGGCCTGGCGTCCATATGCCTTCGACTAGAACTCCTCGCTCTAAAGCCCTGGCGCCGAAAGGTACTTCGTTTGCTTCTAACAGCATTGGATGTTCCTCCGCATCGTGTATCGCTTTCATGTGTGCATCTGCAGCGGCATATCTCTTGATCGCGCGTCTGTTATGGATGAGAACACACAGGGAGTAGATAAGTACGAGTGCCTTGTTATGTCAGTGATGATTCAGATATCGCCCGGTGGTCACTTTACAAGAAGGCCTGCAAGTACCTAAATATTAGGCCATTAGCAATCTCCCCCACAGAAGAAAATCAGTATTGCATCCGTACAAAACTTAGCTTCTGCCACAGCGCCCAGCCCACCCAAAACTGCATGGTGAATGTTTAATCTATCCGATCGCATGCAGCACGTTTTGACTTTAGAAGAGTCAGAGAGAAGCAATAGCAGGTGTGATACTAATGTCCTAGGGTTGCGAACCAAAGGATTTTTAACAGTGAATAGGCTAAATTCACTGGCCCCCAAGAATGCGACGGGACTCTCCTCCAGTTAAACTTATACCTAACTGTGAACGTATAGATCGCGATGGAGGACGAAGGGAGTGTATGGTTTAGGGCTGAGCCAAAGTAGGGAAGCATAAGGAAGGCAGATACCTACAGAGTGAGAGGTCTTCGTCAGTGACGTAGATGGAAGGCGCGAAGGCACGACTCGGCAGGCATTACACAATGGTGGAAATCTCTGCCAGGATTACTTCATTGTGAGCAAGAGATCATACTGGCATTGGGTTTTGTTTCAGCTGACTACAGTCAGTGCTTAACTGGCATCTGATAACTCATGAAACGGTGATTTAGAGGGCTTGACCCATCAAATAGTTAGACAAGAAGATAAGCAAGCAAGTGAGAATAATCGTCGTCCATAGAATAGAACATCTATAATATGGCATCCGCTCCTCAGTAGGCTACGTACGTGTAGCTGATACAGTTTTCATTCTGTCCTTCTTCCCCTGCGATCGCAACAACTTATATCCTTGAAGGTGAGATATTTATGATCGCTCAGTGTGTACATACTGCGGCACTTGGCCGCATCCAAGTGGGTCCACCTGCGGGCGTAATACCGTTACACAATGCATGGCGTATTTTTGGCCGCCCGAAGCGGTGTAAAGCGGCACGCGTGGCTTCCCTTTTTTGGTATAGCTCCCGGGGCCAAAGACGCCCAAATTGGCCGCAAGGATGGCCGAATATGGCGACTAGACCTCTGCAGAGCCCGCCCATGCGCCCTCTGAAAGGCCCAGGGCCCGTCTGGCTGGAGCCCGCGGGCTGACTGTGATGATCCTATACACATTGGAAAATAATATCATTTATATCTAACGTGGCGATCTAACGAAACATCAAACATAGAGAAGGAAGAAAGAAAGAAAGAAAGAATTCTATCATACAAGAACTGTGGGATCTTGTGTGGTAGGATCAGATCAACATTGAATAGAGCGGACTTGGTGCCTCAGGCAGGGTCCGGCCTAGGTCCTGACAGTTACGCAGTGCATTTATCACAGAGTGGCACCGCGCCACAGAATTTGCTCTACAATTCCGGTGAAACCACGGCCAGAATGACTGCAAGGAGCTAAGTTGGTGCCCTCTTTATTTTAACAAAGTGGACACGTCAGAAACAGCGAACGGAGGCAAATTGCTGGACTTGAGGAAAATAAGAGATATGAAATTAGGTAAATCACTTCTTTACAAATTGGCACAATGTCATTGAGGTTCTGAGGATTCCCAGCGGTGTTGTTTCCTCTCCATATGCCAGACAGGTGAACATGAACTACATCTTTGGGAGTAACTTGATCAGTGATAAGCGATAAGAAAAGTCTCTAGGCTATATTCTATCCTTGAAAATCAATCGACAATTATAGGGCTCGAGAGAAGCGTTCTGCGTTCGGGTCAGTAATTATATCAATACATTTTGCAGCAAGTCTGCAGGTTGGAACTTGCCTCCTTGATCGAATAATGATAATCAGGGGCATTAGTGATTTCGAAATGACGGACAATTTCATAAAGAGTCACCCGGAGTTGTAACAATGCAAACTCAGACCCAATACAACTTCGAGTCCAAGCGTTGAATGGAATATAACTCCCTCGAACCTGTTGCTGGCTAATCGCTCGTTGGATGGCATGGACATCACCCCCCCATCGCTCCGGTTGGTACTCGTGGGCGGTAGGTCCCCAGGTATTTGGATCGGTATGGATGCCATATGCCGTCCATCCCACCCATGTTCCTTGGGGAATGGTTATGCAGTTTCCTAGATAAACTGGCTCCAAAGTTTTACGATTGATTAACTGGCTGACTGGGGGGTAGAGGCGCAAGGTCTCGGAGAGTACAGCGGTGAGATAGGGCAAGTTCTTGAGGTCGTCCTCGGACGAAGAAAGGCTATGTGCTGCAATTTCCCGGTATAACTTTTCTTGCATTTGAGGGTTTTGAGAAAGCTCCCACAGAGTTGCTATAAATGCAAACTTGACGTTTTCGTGGCCAGCGAAGAACATCATTTTAAGGTTCGAGCGATAATGGAAGTCCGACATGAGCCCATCATCGCGGGCTCGCTTCAACCGATAGATCAGCTTTTCAGATCGATCAGGCGGTGTTTCGGTGTATTTGAGTTTCTTGGTTACGTCGATCAGTGCCTCCTCGAGCTCTCGGATCATGGAAAAACAATGGGGTCTTGTTGGGCGTAGAGGCCAGCCAATTCTTTCAAACACCGGGAAATTGTGGATGAGATGTCCTCCCAGGTTCCAGAGGATGGCCAGAAGAGCATTTTGAGCCCGAACACTGCCGCCATTCAAGGCGCCAAAATCAACGTCAAAAAAGCTTTCCCCAAACACGTCAATCGCCCACCGTTCAATTATGTCATTGATAACAACCCCGCGATCAGACGGCGCATGCTGTTGCTCACGTTTAAATGTCGCTATAAGCTTAGACGATGCGATCTTGAGAGAGGAGATACTATGAGCGCGCTGAATGCCCGGCTTCATGATCCCTGTGAACTGTTTCCAAAGCTCTCCATGAGAGTCAATGATGTTCTCGCCAAATAGACCCGCTAATGTACTATGAGGAACTTTCCCATAGAAGCCACCTTTGGCCACAACGCGTTCATTGCGTAGAATACGGACCACATACTCTGGTTTAGTCACTAGAACCGCCCATTGACCTGAGTTCCAGATATTGACGGCGCCGTGGGTTTCCAGCACGGGGCGAAGACGAGAGTTATGGAAACCAATTTCGGACACGCGGCGATATGCATCGTAAACCGAGATGTGAAAAGGAATGGAGGGAATGCTAGGGCAGCACTTCGTAGAAACGTGCAGGATTTTGGTCGCGACGACGGCAACGGTAATGGTCAACAAAAGACCGAAAACTGATTTATAATCCAATTTGGCCACAGACAATGCCCAAGTGTGATACTCCATTGTTGGAGGGTGAATGGGACTGAGATGAAAGAAAGTGTGCTTTTCGAGTGGTAACAGCAAAGGTTGTTCGTCATACTGTGTCACTCTGTAATGTGGCTACCGCCGTGTGCAGAAGGGGTGTTTCTAGACCATGCAGGATATGGTGCTTGGTCGCTTCTAATTGGTATTGGTGGAGTGTCCAATTTGACTGACCCACAAGTCCGTTCACAGCAGTGTGGATTTAAGAAGATCAGCCTAATTAATACTTACTCGTGAGTTAAGCATGCATGCAAACTGATTGATTGATACACCACACCCTCTAGCATCTTTCCTATTGGTTATACCTCTAGTTGATCTTGGCTGGCTGAATCTTCGTTGAACCCGGGTTCAACCAGAGCTGAACCATGGGATGTAATGACCCCAGCTTCCGCATAACCACAGCCAATCATCATCATCATGCCTGACTAAAATCTTAATTAGAACTTTGTTACCCTCTCAACCTCTAGGTATTTGATATGTTACAACACGGAATACTGTTCGATGACACTGTTTTTCTTTCCTGGCAGACTCCAATACCCTAACCTTGCACAGTACAATGAGGGGATCGATGATTACCACCGAATTTGAGCCGTCCTATTAGCACGTGCGATCAGATACACCTAACATAATCAACCTATCATCAGTATGTTCCCGCGATCCGCATGTGTTGAAACTCATTGGCCGTCAGATATTTCCCCTCTGGACCTGCTTCCAGTAAGGGTCGGAGGATGGCAGCACGGTCAGGTTTAGCAAAGTACGCGATGGAGAAACGCTCCGGCACCATCCCATCGATTTGCTCTTCCCTGGACTGGTCGGGAAGATGGACTCGATGGCGCGCACTGTGCAACCCGGCCCACGTTTGCAGGCAATCCCCGACATTCAAAATACACTCGTATGGCCCTCCACTCTCGATGTCGGCGAACTGCCCACTGTGCGGTGGAACCTCCATTTCTGTTCCCTGCATTAGCGCAACAACATCACGAAACCGATCGCTAAGAGAAACTTGAGAAAGGAAAGGAAAAAGAAAGAAAAGAACTCACGTAATCCTCCGACTGCATCTTGGAATAATAGGGTGATCGTCCCAAAGTCGGTGTGCGCAGCGATGCGTGTCGAATGCACAAAATCCCCTCGGGCGACCGCAGGATAGTGCGTGATGCGCAGCTCATTGGTCTGGTCTGCATGAAGCTGTCCAAGCGTTTGCTCAGGTAGACCTAGTCCGATCGAGAGAGCCTTGAGGATGGTCAATTCGGTGCGATACCCGGCTTCGAAGAATGTAGTAAAGGTCGGTTGGAAGGCATCGTCCACTCCCGGGGGTGGCCAGATGTTCTTGTAGAGTGGATCATGCTCGGATCCAATGTCGTAGGATTCCTAGAAAGGGATTAGAATAAAATATTCATTCGAGGTGAGACACAATCACCTTCATGTCTCTGAGGTAAGGAGATTCGGTAGCGCTGCCATAGCCGGAGACAGCTCCAACGTTCTCCAGCCCGACCGGACTGAAGCCTCGATGGGGATGCGTGGTTGGAGGATGAGGTGATTTCAACTTTTGTTCCAAGGGTAATTGGAAGAAGTGGCGTGCCTATGACCGAGTAAGTATATACGCATCGGAGGATTGGCGAGTGGAAACAAACTGCTGCAAATGCCAGGTCAATCTGGGCAAACGGAATGCCGTGATTGATTAGTTTGAGAAATCCATATTCCTTCAATGTTGAGACGAATTGGCGACAAACTTCCTCTCGCTGAGAGGGATCATGGAAACGAGAGAAATCCACAGAGGGAAACATGAGGAATTGCTACGTGGACGATTGTTGCTGGATCGTTGACATGAGACTCCTGTTATATATACCGGGGACAGCTTCCTGTCAATGGGGTGACTTTATTACCAACAAAATACCGTGAGGGTTGCCATTCATAACCGCCGCATGTGCACCGCTGGGTATATTACATGACCGGTTGCGGGGCGCCAGACCGTTTGAACGAGGGCGGCTGACCTGTAACCTGCATAAGCGCTTATAGGTGGCTTCTGCACTCGTCAATCAATGTAAGGGATTTATCATTTTTGTTGGCTAATGGTATGTGAAACTGACACGCAAGTGTCTGCCTCGGTGGGTCTTGTTAGGAACTTGTAACTTTGGCGTCGAGGGTTTCTTTTCTTCTGCAGTAGTTACTGGCACAGTAATACTTCACCGATTCCCTCTATCCCTTCTGTCACGGATAGAGGTTTAGGCAATCAGTGAAGTGAGTGGTAGTCATGTGACCCTTTGTCTATAAGGGCAACACAACATGATAGCTTCATGTTTTCTTTTCTTTTCCTCTCTTTAGCTTAGTCTCTTCGTGATAGACTACCTAATCAACTCTTTGGTTCAGCTAGAGTCCCTTACACCTTCCAGATAACAATTTCATTTCGCCATGATGTCGCATACCCTGGATCTTGATCAAATTTGGAGCTGGAATGCTGAAGTCCCGGAGACTGTCCCCGGCTGCGTTCATGATCTGATTGCAACTATTGCCGTCCATCATCCGGATGCCTTGGCTGTGTGCGCCTGGGATGGCAATTTAACGTATTCTCAGCTGAATGCGCTATCTCGCCGGGTGGCCCAACGTCTGATTGCCTTGCGGATTCCCCGCCAGTCCAGTATTCCCTTGCTATTTTCCAAGTCGCGATGGACCTGCGTGGCCATGTTGGCCATCATCCAGGCAGGTTGTGCTGCCGTTGCGCTGGATGCTACGCAGCCAGATACCAGATTGCGATCGATTGTGCAACAGACACAACCGAAAGTCATCATCTCGTCGCCAGTGCATACCACCAGAGCATCTGGACTGGCGGATGCTTCCATCCTGCAGCTGGATGATGCCCTTTTCGACAACGAGATTGAGGAGCTAATGGACGGACTTCCGACCGCTTTCCCATCTGATATAGTTTATATCTCCTTTACATCGTATGTAATTTCCAAGTCCTGCGATAGAAAGAAAGAAACGCTAATCCAGACAGTGGAACAACCGGTCAACCCAAAGGTGCGTGCATCAGCCACGCGAACGTGCGTAGTGCCGTCCATCACCAAGGCAAGAAGTTGGGTTTTAATTCAAGATCGCGGGTTTTTGACTTTGCTCCCTATTCATTCGACGTCGCATGGAGTAACTTCCTGCATACCCTCTGCGCTGGAGGATGTATTTGCATTGCGAATGAGGAAGATATGCTGAACGATCTGTCCGCTTCCATTACTTCATTCAAGGCCACATTGATTAATGTGACGCCTACTGTATTACGGACTATAAACCCCATTCCACCTACCCTCGAAACGGTTTTGTTGAGTGGAGAGATGCCGTACCGAGACAACATCACTCGCTGGGCTGACAAGGTAAAATTGCTAAACACCTATGGCCCAACGGAATGTACATTTAAATGTGCCTTTTCCCTGCTCAGTTCACATCTCGAAGGTCGTCCGGATATCGGCAGGGGGGTTGGCCACTGCACATGGGTTGTCGATGTCAATGGCAGCAGCAAATTGGCCGCCCCAGGGGCGACAGGAGAGCTGTTCCTAGAAGGGCCTCTAGTCGGTCAGGGCTATCTATCTGACCCTGAAAAGAGTGCTGATGCATTTATCAATGACCCTCCATGGCTGCTGGAAGGAAACAACAATGTTCCTGGTCGACCAGGCAGACTTTACAGAACAGGGGATTTGGTCAAATACAAACCAGACGGGCGACTGATGTTCATGGGCCGCAAAGACGCCGCACAACTTAAAATTCGAGGCCAACGAGTGGAAATTGGTGATGTTGAGCATCACGTCCGTGCCTGTCTAGACGAAGACCTCTCCGTGATTGCAGACGTGGTTATGCCGCGTGGGTCCGACACGTTGTCATTGGCACTGTTTTTTCAGGCTCAACCAGATGATAGAGAACGGGTCAAGGGCCAGATGGACAGCCTGGAAGGAAAATTGCGTGAAATATTACCTTCCTTTATGATTCCCACCGTGTATCTTCCGGTCGATATCATTCCAGTGGCCTCAACTGGCAAGGCTGATAGACGGCGACTACGGGAAATTGGCAATGCTTTGGACTGGAGGCAAATTGTCGAGCTCCAATCAACCATCGTATCCCCTGTTGAGTATCGCGAGCCGACAACTGACGCGGGAAGACAGCTGCGGCACATCTGGGCCCAAATTTTAGATCTGGATGTCAATCGAATCAGCACAGGTGATAGTTTTCTGCGCCTGGGAGGAGACTCGATTACCGCCATGTATCTGGTTGCACAAGCACGGAAGGAAGGGCTGTCTTTAACGGTTGCAGATGTGTTCACTTTTCCCATTCTAAACGAATTAGCAACAAAGGTCGAAAATGTTGTGCAGAGCGAGGTTGTGCTCCCATTCTCCCTGCTGACGGGGAGGAGAAGCAAAAAGAGCTTGTGTGAAGAAGCTGCCACACTGTGTGGAGTAGAGGCTGGCGAGATTGAGGATATTTATCCATGCACTGCGCTACAGCAAGGGATGTTGGCCATCAGTGCAAGAGATGCTAGCGCCAACTACACAACACGCACAGTCTTTGACCTGCCAGAAGACATTAATATGAGGCAACTGGAGAGGGCCTGGACAAACACCGTTGCAGCAACACCTATTCTGCGTACTAGGATGGTCGAGTTACCGGGCGAAGGTCTCGTTCAGGTTGTTGTGAAGACCCCAGTGACATTGCTTCGATATGAGTATATCCGCGACTTTATGACCACCAGCTCCCAGGCTTCACATCTAGGGAGACCACTGTGCCGGGCCGGGATGATTGAAAATGAAACTCCTCGTCTATCATTGGAGATTCATCACTCGATCTATGATGGATGGACCACAATGCTCATTCTGGATACTCTTGAAATGGCGTATCGGGCGGCTCAAGCTTTCTCAGCGCCCCTTTCGTTCCAGCCATTTGTCAAGCACGTGATGGCCATGGACACTGCAAAGGCCACAGAGTTTTGGCGTGATCAGCTCATTGGCTCCGATGCAACTGTTTTTCCGTCTTCCAAATATTCTCCAAAGAAAAAGCTCGATTTCAGCCATGTTATTAGTGGGGTGCAGTGGCCCCGTACTGGGACTACTCCATCTTCGGTGGTGCGGTCTGCACTCGCGATACTGCTAGCATCGTTCACAAATACAGACGATGTGAAGTATGGGGCTACCGTCAGTGGCCGACAGGCTCCTGTGCCAGCTATCGAACGTATCGCGGGACCAACTATTGCCACAGTTCCTGTGCGGGTGAAGTTAAACTGGGATCAGACCGTCGAAGGTCTGCTGCAGCAAATTCAAAGACAGATGGTAGAAATGACGGAATATGAGCAGTTTGGCTTACAGCGCATTCAGCGGATCGATGAGGACATTGAGGCAGCCACCCAGTTTGAGCTGCTACTGGTCGTCCAGCCAGCTCACCAAGGAAAGAGTCAGAAACCTGGCGGTCTTTTCTCCCGGGCACACACTCTGTCGATACCAGGTATTTTCGAAGCGCACAGCCAAGGGGATCCCGTACTAGTAGCTAAGGATGGTCAGAGCGACAGTATGGGGATCTACAATTCTTACGCGATGATGATTATATGTCAGCTGGAAGAATCTGGTGCAGAGCTCAAGATCAACTTTGACTCCGGGGCTATTGAGGAAGATGAGGTGCAACGGCTGGCCCGGCAGTTTGAGCATCTATTGCGACAAATGTGCTCAGAGCAGTTTGGCCAATCTAAACTAAGAGATCTCAGCCCCTTGACCAGCGAGGATCTGGTTGATATCTGGGCATGGAACCGAGATCTACCATCTGCCGCTACTGAGTGTGTAACGTCTCTGATTGCGCAGCGAGCTGCTACCCAACCGGGGAAAATCGCCATATGCGCATGGGATAACGAGCTCACATACCGACAGCTGCAGGAAAAGGCAATTGATCTTGCGTGCCGAATGCGAGAGCATGGGGTTACCCCCGGATCTATCGTCGTGCTGAGCTTCGAAAAGTCTTCCTGGCTGGCTATCACCATGATCGCTGTTCTTCAACTTGGATGCATCGCGTTGCCTGTTTCTGTGCCTACTTCAGGTCAACGAGCCCGTCAGATTGCCGATGCTTTGCAGCCAACACTTGTCATAACATCGACCGCATCCCACTTATGTCCCTTCACTGGCATGGCGCCTATTGTTACCAATGATGAGCTGATGAAAACTCACGTTGAAGATAATCCAGGTCTATCGTTACCACAGGCCCATGCCTCTGATCCTGCTTTTTTTCTCTTTACATCTGGTTCTACTGGAACGCCAAAACCTATCCAATGGAGCCATGAGACGCTATCAAGCAACATTGCGGCGGTGCAAAAATGCTTTGGGATTGATTCTAACAGCAGGGTTTTCCAATTTGCAGGATACGATTTTGATGTCAGCACAGTAGAAACGCTTTCGGTCCTCGTTGCAGGTGGTTGTGTTTGCATCGCATCTGAATCTGAACGAACGAATCGACTGGCTGAAAGCATCGTTCACTACAATGCGAACTGGATTTGTTTGACACCATCCGTTGCAGAATCCATTGCGCCCAAGGACGTACCGTCATTAAAGAAGATTACATTTGCTGGTGAAAAGCTGCAACAGAGGACGGCTTTTCAATGGTCTGAGTATGTGGACGTCGTGTACAATTGGTATGGGCCAGCTGAGGCGTGCGTAGCCACTTCATATAAGCTTGATCCCAACAAATGGCAGTCAGGAATCATTGGAACAAGTCAAGCAGCCTGTACCTGGTTAGTCGATCCCAAAAATCCCAACATTCTTGCTCCAGTCGGGGCAATCGCAGAGCTATGCATCGAGGGTCCGATCGTCGCCAGCTATACAGGGAGCTGCGGTGCTGCCCTGAATGAAAAGCATTTCATTTCTCCTTCCTGGTTGCAACAGGGTCATTGGAAGGTATCGGGGCGAGATGGGACACTATATCGAACGGGGGACCTCGTCAAATATACCTCTGCTGGTTCCCTTCTGTTCCTGGGTCGAACCCAGGATTCCCAACGCAAGCTTCGAGGACAACGTGTTGACCTTGAGGACATCGAGCGTTTAGTTCAGGGGTTTCTCAAGGGAGGCAATGAGGTCAAAACTGTCGCAGAGATCTTTACTCCCCCACTCAGCAACAAGGACAACCTGGCTCTCTTCATTAGCTCCCGCGATATGGCAAGCAAACCCACGTTGCCGGTCGACGAACTTGAAGCGTATCTGATGACAGTGCTGCCGTCTTATATGATTCCGAAGCTGTACATCCCCATTGCCGCGATCCCCATCGGCAAGACGGGAAAGACAGATCGCCGACGTCTGCGTCAAATCGGTAGCTCGTTCACTACAGAACAGCTGGCAGCGATGCAGCCGTCCCGGAAGAAGGCAAGGGAGCCCTCCAGCGAAAATGAGAAGAGGCTTCAACGACTGTGGGCAGAAGTTCTTGGTGTAGCCGTCGACTCAATCTATGCAACAGACAATTTTCTCCGTCTGGGAGGCGATTCTATCATGGCGATGCGCCTCGTTGCCCTGGCCCGCAACGATGGATCTGTGCTTACCGTTTCAGACATATTTGAGGCCCCCGTACTAGAGAGTATGTCGAAACAACTTGGAAAAGGAAGTAGCTCTACCGAAGAGGTTCCTCCATTTTCTCTTTTGAGCTCACGCGTTGGCAAAGAGGATAGCCGCAGGTATGCTGCTTACCGCTGCAGGATACCGGAGGAACAAGTCCTCGACATCTATCCCTGTACCGCTCTTCAAGAAGGCCTTCTGGCGTTAGGCGCAAAAGACCATGGCCAATATATATCGCGGAGTGTACTTGAGATTCAAGCCACTGTTGACCCGGACCGGTTACGACAAGCGTGGCTATCCACCGTGCAGAAGCTACCCATCCTTAGAACTTGTATAATTGACCTCCCGGGTCAAGGGTTGGTTCAGGTCTTACTTGACGATGCCCCGTGGCGCTTTGGCACTGACATAGCTACGTATGTGCGAGAAGATCAACAGGAGCCAATGGGCATGGGGATGCAACTTTGTCGTGCTGCCATTGTGGAAGGCAGCTTTATTCTCACCATTCACCATTGTACCTACGACGGTGCTTCCCTGAAGATGATTCTGGATGAGTTTGAACATCAGTACCTTGGTCAATGTGGCGCAGAATTTACGCCATTTCGCAACTTTATCCAATATTTGCAAAAGACTGACCCCCAAGACAGCACAAAATTCTGGAAAGGCCAGCTTTCTAACGCCGAGCTTCAACAGTTCCCAGTCCTTCCCTCCTCAACTTACATCCCACAGGCCAACGAGGAGATGAATCATTCAATTTCAGTCGAATGGCCGTGTGCCGGAATGACGCCATCAACCATCCTCCGATCAGCCTGGGCCATCCTCGAAGCGCAGTATGTGGCCTCGAACAATGTGGTATTTGGAGTTACAACAAGTGGGCGACAAGCGAATATGGCTGGTATCGAACGCTGCAGTGGTCCAACAATTGCGACAGTACCCATTGCAACCTCCATCGATTGGAACCAGACAATCCAGACATTCTTGGGTCTAATACAGCAGCAAAGTATCAGCATGATACCTCACGAGCAGTACGGACTGCAAAATATTCAGCGAACTGTAGAGAATATCGACTCTGCGCTATTCCAGACTTTGCTAGTGATTCAACCAGTGGCTGAAGGAAAGAGTCTACAGGATGACAGTTTGCTATTTAAAGCACGACGCTTCTCATCGAATCTTGACACTCGGGGAACTGATCCATTCAATGTGTATCCGTTGATGTTGATTTGCGAGCTTACCGGGTCGGGGCTGAAGTTGCACATCAGCTTTGACAATCATATTCTCGATCACAGGCAGATTCATCGCATCGCCTGTCAATTTGAGACAGTCCTTCGACAGCTATGCACCGCAGACCCAGAAACCACAAAACTTGAAGATGTTCAAACGGCATCTGATTTCGACATCGCTCGATTTTGGGAAAAGAATTCCACGCGTCCGGGAGAGCCACAGACATCAGTATCCGAAAAGATTTCTTCCGTGGCGGGCAAACAACCGGACTCGATCGCAGTCGATGCCTGGGATGGTCAGCTATCTTACAAACAATTTGACGAGCTGTCGACAGACTTCGCCCACAGGTTGCTTGGACTGGGTATCTCGAAAGGGTCAACAGTCGCTCTAAGCATGGAAAAGTCTAAGTGGGTTCCGATCATGCAGCTCGCCATTCTGAAGTCTGGCGCTGTCTGTTTGCTGCAGTCTGCCGCCGTACCAGAGCATCGTGTGGACACCGTCTTCAAAAACCTCGACGTGGTGATTGCCGTGGCTTCACCATCGCGAGTTGACTTGATAAAGCGGTTTTCGAAATGTTTCACTATCGATGAGATGCTGGACACACCTATCTCATATAATCCACTCCCTTCTCTGAGAATGACTGACCCTGCCATTGTCTTGGTATCTTCTGGCAGTACCGGCGAACCCAAGCAGATTCTTTGGAATCATCGAACGATGAGCGCAAACATTCAGGGTGCTGGTGAGGTATTCGCCATGAGCTCGTTGTCTCGTTTGTTCCAGTTTGCGTCGTACGATTTCGATGTTGCGACGGTGGAAACGCTGTCCACTCTGGCTTACGGGGGCTGTCTCTGTATTCCTTCTGAATCCGAACGGCTCAGCGACATGCCCAGGGCGATCAATCGGTTTGAAGCCAATGTGCTCCACTGCACCCCGTCAACCGGAAGACTGCTTAGCCCTGAAGCGGTACCCACTTTGTCGAAGCTCATCCAAGCTGGGGAGACGTTGACCGAAGAAGACGTGAACAGGTGGAGCGGCAAGTGCGATGTTATCAACTGGTATGGGCCGGCTGAATGCAGTTTAGCTGCAGTTTCCCCTTCCACTCTGCCCTCATGGTACACGGGGGTAATTGCGGGCCCTTCTGAAGAGGTTGAATCTCAATATCTCCCTCTTTGCTGGCTGGTTGACCCGCACAATCATCATCGTTTGGCGCCATTTGGAGCTACTGGAGAGATCTCTCTCGAGGGACCAGCATGCGCAGTGACTTATATTGGGAACCCGAGATTGACCGAGAGGGCGTTTTGCGACAACCCAAAGTTTCTCTCCCTTGGCCGGAGTGGAAATGAAAGAGGACGAACGAGGCGGATCTATCGCACCGGTGATTTGGCTCGATACGACAGCAACGGTAACCTGATATTCATCGGGCGCAAAGATGCACAGCTCAAGATACGTGGCCAGTTAGTAGCCCCGGAAGAGGTTGAATATCACATTCGACAATGTGTGGACATAGCGGATTTCCCAGTCGTCGTGGATGGCATAATCGAGAAGGATGGCACCCACCTTACATTGGTGGCCTTCATTGTGACAGAAGAGGTAGATTCCATCACAAATGGCCTGAATGAAAAACTTCAAATGTCACTCCCTCGTTATGCAATTCCATCTTACTACATCCCCGTCCCCGCCATTCCCACTGGACCAACCGGGAAAATTGATCGCAAGACATTGCGGGAGATTGGTTCTGCGCTCACACCGCAAATGCAATCCAATATCCAACAGAGAAAACCCACGACTCCAGCAGAGATCAAATTGCAGAACTTGTGGGCGGTTGCTTTGGGGATTGAAATGGGCAAGATTTCTGCGAACGATAGCTTCCTCCGGCTTGGTAACTCGATTGAAGCAATGCGTTTTGTTGGGCTCGCCCGCGATCAAGGAATACTGTTAACAGTGTCCCAGGTCTTTGAGAAGCCCGTACTCGCCGATATGGCTACTGTTATTCAGAGCACGACGAATGACCGGAATGGGCAGGTTGACCCCTTCACTCTGTTGGATAAATCTGTGGATATTCAACTGGCCCGACAACAAGTCACTTCACTGTGTGGTATCTTTGAAGAGAGCATCGAAGACATATTCCCATGCACACCATTGCAAGAAGGCCTACTCTCATTGACGACGAAGCGGGATGGGGATTATACAGGTCGAAACATACTGGAACTTCGTTCTTCTGTCGACATTGGCCGGTTTAAAGCCGCATGGGAGCAAACAGTAGCGAGGGTTCCAATTCTGCGAACGCGCATCGTTGATCTTCCCGGTCAAGGGTTGGTGCAGGTAGTAATCGAAGAAACCAAAGTGTGGACTGAGGCGGAAGGAGCTGAGGACTATATCGAAAAGGAAAAGCAGCTGCCGATCAGATTAGGATCACCTTTGATGCGATGCAGTTTATTCGCGACATCTCCAGGGCAAAGCGATCGTTTCTCCTTCGCACTCACCATGCACCACTCAATCTACGATGGTGTGAGCACAAGTTTAATCCTGGAAACCCTGGACTCGCTCTACCATGACACAAACCCTCGTGAATTGAGCACATTCCAGCCTTTTGTACAGTATATCAACCGGCAAGATAAGAAGGCCGAATCCGACTTTTGGGCCTCGCAGTTTGCCGGTCTCGAAGCATCACAGTTTCCCGCACTGCCACATTCAGCCTACGAGCCTCATCCGGATTCGAATTTGGAACATTCCATTCGTGACATCCATTGGAGAACAGATGACATTACTCCGTCGACGACAATACGTGTAGTATTCGCCTTGCTCTGCTCTCGCTATTCTGATTCATCCGACGTTGTCTTTGGGACCGTCGTCAACGGCCGCAATGCACCAGTTCAAGGCATTGATAGATTGGCCGCTCCCACCATTGCCACTCTTCCAATTCGCGTGAAGTTGAAGGGTCATGAAAGTATCCGAGCGATGCTGATTGGCTTACAAAGTCAAGCAACACAGATGATTCCGTATGAGCAGAGCGGGCTGTCGAGGATTCAAAAGATCAACGACGAAGCACGGCAGGCTTGTCGTTTTCAGTCCTTTCTAATGATCCAACCACCTGAGACAAAGATGGACAAGGGCGGTTTATTCTTACTCCAACAGTCGTCCCCGGAAAGTGAGAGAGATCGCTACCGTGGGTTCAGCTCATATGCCTTCTCAGTGGGCTGCACACTTTTGGAAAATGGAATTCAACTGCAATTCACCTTCGATTTAAAGGTGATTGATCATGCGACAGTTGACATAATGGCACACCATTTTGAACATCTCTTGCGGAAAGTGACATCCCGTGAGGTCGACGAAGTTGCTGTCAACGATCTCAAAATGATCACAACACAAGACTTGAACCAAATCTGGCAATGGAATTCGCAGACATACGAGAGTATCAACCGGTGTATCCATGACCTTATCGCAGACACGGCAGAGTCCCAGCCGACAGCCACTGCTATCTCAGCCTGGGATGGGGAATTGACATATCAAGCGCTCGACTACTTATCGACCCAACTCGCTCATCAGCTAGTAGATCTGGGTGTTGGTCGAGGTATGATTATTCCGTTATACTTTGAAAAATGTCTATTCTCTTTCCTTGCATTTTTAGGTGTCATTAAGGCAGGAGCCGCTGGGCTATTTCTAGATCCCGCTCTCCCGGAATCACGACTCCAAGCAATCGTGCAACAAGTGAAGCCCATCCTAATGCTGGCGTCACCTGCGAATGAATCACAGGGCTCCTCCATGGTGGAGCATGTTATCGTAGTGAGCCATGACTCAATGCGCTTGGTATCTGAGAGATGCAAAATGACCACACCACTACCATCGGTACATCCATCGGACCTGCTTTATGCCGTGTTTACAAGTGGAAGCACTGGAACTCCTAAGGGTGTTCTCATTCAGCATCGCCACTTCTGCAGTGCCATCTTCCATCAGCAACCGGTGTTCAACCTTGGCCCCTCGAGCAGAATGTACGACTTTTCTGCACCCTCGTTTGATGTGACCTACGGAGCCGTGCTGCCTACTCTCGTAGCAGGGGGCACAGTGTGCATACCTAGTGACGAAGAAAGAAAAAGCCATTTAACCGAGAGTTTACGCCGCCTCCGAGCGACAGATGCCCTCTTAACCCCATCCATAGCACGCTGGCTTGACCCCAATTACATCCCAACGCTACAAAATATATATCTTGGCGGTGAAGCCGCCACGCATGATGATCTCGCGCTGTGGACTCCCCATGTTACCACTGTCAATTGCTATGGCCCAGCGGAATGTTCCGTTGGCACACTCTACTGGAAGGTTCCCAGTCCCATCCCATCCAAGGTTCCAATTGGCAAAGGATATGGCGTGTCAACATGGGTTGTCGACCCACAATCGAGCGAGCGTCTGTCGCCCCTTGGAACCGTCGGAGAGCTATACCTCGAAGGTCCCCTGGTTGGACAGGGTTATTTCATGGATGAGGAAAAGACTTCCTCTGCATTCATTGAAAGCCCATCTTGGCTGCACAGGGGAGCTCCCAACGGTCAGGTTCCCGGCAGAGATGGGCGGTTATATAAGACCGGAGACCTAGTCAAGTACGATCCGGTTGATGGGACATTAGTTTTCATCGGAAGGAAAAATACCCAGGCCAAGCTCCGTGGGCAACGGATAGAGCTAGGGGAAATCGAGCATCATCTCCGGCAGGTCCTCGTGGGTATGTCCATCGAGGCCTCTGTTATTGCGGAAGTGGTGACCCCAGAAGTGACCGGACGGGCTGCTCTTGTAGCCTTTATCGAGTTGGACCCGACGAGAATTTCCAAGATAGCAGGCAGTCTGGAGAATAAGATGGCAGCACGAGTGCCCACGTATATGGTTCCAGTCACATTTGTCCCAATCAATCCAATGCCCTTTGCTCCCAGTGGCAAGACAGATCGCAGGCGTCTGCGAGAGATTGGGTCACAATTCACGTTGGAGCAACTGGGTGGAGGAAGGCGATCAAATGGCCGGTCACCATCTACAGAACAAGAATGTTTGCTACAGAAATGGTGGACATCAGTAATCGGGATTCCAGCTGATCAAATATATATCGATAGTAGTTTTCTTCGACTTGGTGGCGACTCCATTTCTGCAATGCGTTTAGCCTCCTTAGCTCGCAGTCAAGGTATTTCTTTGACTGTACAAACGATTTTGAATCAGCCCCGGCTATGCGACATGGTACAGGCAATTGTTCCCTTGGATCCAAATCAAGATGATTCTGGTCAGGTCGGGGTCACCCTGTTCTCCCTTTTGAAGCATCCAGAGGACAAAGAAATGACCCTCAATTATATCTCTCAGCAATGCAATATCAGCAAGTCGGAGATCCAGGATGTCTTTCCCTGTACCGGAGTGCAAAAGTCTTTGTTATCTATGACAGCAAAGAGTAACACTTCGTACATCGCCCGGTTTGCCCTTCGATTGACAGAGAACGTCGACATACCTCGCCTTAAGATAGCATGGGAAGAAGTCAGTCAAACTAAAGCTCCTATCCTCCGTTACCGCATTGTGGACACGCCTACAGAAGGCCTGGTGCAGGTTGAGGTAAATGAGTCTCTGGAATGGGAAACAGGTGATACGGTGTCAACATACATCCAGCAAGACCAACGATCCATGGGCCTCTCAACCTCTCTTACTCGCCTAGCTATCGTCGGAAATGCCGCGGAAAATGACCTTTACTGTCTTCTTACCCAGCATCATGCGATCTACGACGGTTATTCGTTGAATCTTCTGACCCAGGAGGTATCGAGAGTCTATGCAGGGCTGGTAAACCACACACCCGTTGCACCCTTCCAGGCCTTTGTTAAGCATATCATGGACATTGACCACGAGAAGGCCCGAGAGTATTGGCAGAATCAATTTGCAGACTCCGAAGCAGTTCCCTTTCCAGCCCTACCATATGATGACTACCATCCCAAAGCGGACAGCACTGTGAGGCGTGAGTTTGTGGGCTTTCACTGGCCTAAACGGGATGCAACGGCTTCAACCAGTAAGTAATATCGGACCATTGGGTTGTAACGCTTTTTGTGATTGCTAACGCAGCTTTAGTTATACGTGCGGCATGGTCGATCTTGACTGCTCGCTATACAGATACTGACGATGTGGTTTTCGGCACCATGGTCACTGGGCGGCAGGGCCCTCTGCAAGGCCTTGATCGAATGATTGCCCCTCTCATCAACGCTGTCCCAGTGCGAGTGAAGCTTGGCCCGGAGCAAGACGTGGAAAGCTTTCTCAACGCCATTCAGCAGCAGTCCATTGATATGATTACCTACGAACAGACGGAATTGCTAGATATCCGACGCATCAATACGGATACAGAACGGGGCAGTCGATTTAATACCCTTCTGGTGGTACAGCCTGCCCAGCAAAGCGGTGACAATAAACTAATCGACGGCCCCTTTGATCAGAGCAAGATAGGTTCCGCTAATGATGTGTTGGATGACTACAATCCGAATGCAGTAATGATTCTGTGTCAGCTAACCGAAGACAATGGTCTGAGTATCGAGATCAGCTTTGATTCAAAAGTCGTGGACGTGGCGCAGATGGAACGGATCGCATCACAGTTTGAACATGTCCTGCGTCAGCTAGCCATCTTAAGCACCGACGCCGTCGAGTCAATTAATGTTGTCAGTCCACAGGATATTGCGCAATTGTGGCAGTGGAATGCGGCGGTTCCTCAGGCGAGAGAAAGGTGTGTTCATGAACTTATCGGTGACATTGCCAAACGGCATCCAGAATCCGCCGCTATATGCTCTTGGGACGGTCAGCTTTCATATAGGGAGCTAGATATGCTTTCAACTTCTTTAGCATCTCAACTTGTCGCTCTTGGGGCCGTAGCAGGGACGATTATTCCACTCTGCTTTGAAAAGTCCATGTGGCACTCGGTGGCCGCTTTAGGAGTAATGAAAGCCGGCGCTGCATGTGTCGCGATGGACTCAACACAGCCTGAATCGCGACTCCGATCAATCGTACAACAAGTGCATCCGAACTTCCTTCTCACATCTTCTAAGAATTATGACCTCGCTCGTAGTCTCTCTGATGCAAAGGTGGTGATTGTCGACCGTTATCGCCTCCTAGACTCTCCCGTTGTTCATAGCACAGCTCCATTGCCACAGGCTCATCCATCAGATACAATATACGGTATGTCCCGTATATCCCTTTCAGATAGCTAGACTGACCCATTCGGACAGTTGTTTTCACCAGTGGCTCAACCGGTACACCGAAGGGTGTTGTCACTACTCATCGAAATTTTGCATCTGCAGCAACACATCAGCAAGAAATTTTGCATATTCGGTCTTCTTCACGGGTTTTTGACTTTGTCTCATACAACTTTGACGTTTCATGGTCCAACCATCTGCAGACCCTGATCTGCGGGGGCTGTCTATGCATTCCGTCCGAATCAGAACGAAGGAATGATATCCCAGGCGCTTTCAATCGCATGAAGTGTGATTATGTGTACTTTACTCCTTCTGTTGCTCGCTCTCTGGATCCATCATTAATGCCAGGAATTAAATGCCTCGCCATGGGAGGAGAGCCTATCCAAAGGTCCGAGGTGGTGCGTTGGACTCAAGCAGAGGCTATAATTGGCATTTACGGTCCGGCTGAATGTGCCCAAGCTCTGTCGTTTATTCGTCTCGATAGTAATTGTCATAATAGCCATGTTGGACTGCCATTTGGTGCAAATATGTGGCTGGCCAAGCCAGGACGTCCGGATCGCCTCGCCGCTATCGGGGCAATCGGTGAGCTCCTCATTGAGGGCCCAACGGTCAGCCAAGGGTATTTCGCAGATCCAGACAAGACCACGGCAGCATATATCAAAGATCCCTCATGGCTCCTACAAGGCACGTCCGCGCACCCAGGGCGATCGGGAACTTTGTACAAGACTGGTGATCTTCTGCGCTACAACTCCGATGGGTCATTCGACTTTATCGGTCGGAAAGATGGAATGATCAAATTGAGAGGTCAACGAATCGAATTAGCAGAAGTTGAATACCACGTTCGCGTCTGTCTGGGAGATGCAAGTCTCTATGATGGGGTTGCAGCCGAGATTATCAGACCACAGAATAGCAATCCTCTATTGGCTGTCTTCATTAGCCTAGCTGATACGGTCAGAGAATCAGAGAAGAATCCATTCGCCTTCACCGAGCTCATGGAAAGCCTGGAGCAGAAGCTTATCGATCGTTTACCTCAATAGTAAGTGCTTCCCCTTGCTCTGAGTTTTCCTAATTCAAAAGATACGATGCTTAGAGTAATAATAGTATGATACCCGGCGCTTATATTCCAGTCGACCAAATCCCAATGACGACAACAAACAAAACCGATCGTCGAGCCCTTCGCGAGCTGGGCAATGCGCAAACTATGGAGGGGTTAGCTGAACTCCAATCTCATGGCCAAAAACATCGTGAACCATCAACCGAGATGGAGAAGAGACTGCAAGTCCTCTGGTCCTCTGTGCTCGGTGTGGAACCTGCCAGTATCAGCGCCGACAGCAACTTCCTACGTATCGGTGGTGAATCTATCGCTGCTATGCGACTCGTTGCAGCTGCGCGGCTACAGAGCCTTTCACTCACCGTGGCACAAATATTCAAAGCCCCTCGTCTATCTCAGCTGGCCTTGTTGGTTACACAGAAGACGGAGGAAGATGAAGCGTTGCAACCCCAGCCGGCATTCTCGTTTCTGAAGACGAATGATCGCAAGACATTCCTCCAAAATCATGTCGAGCCCTTCTTGTATGGCAATGCAGGTATTGTCAAAGATGTCATTCCTTGTACCGACTTTCAAAAATGTGCTGTCATAGACGCGCTGCAGGACCCCCCCGGGAGACTGCCGATTTGGATCTTCGGGCTACCCCACAACGTCGACTTTGCCCGACTGGAATGGGCGTGTAGAGCACTTGTCAATCATTTCGACATACTTCATGCAGTATTTATTCAAGCAGATGGTCGGTTCTGGCAAGTTCTTCTGGAAGGGTTCAAGCCTGTCTATGATACTCTTGATGTTGATGACGATGTGGGGTCTTTCACTCGTATACTTTGTGAAGAAGATCTCAAGAGACCGCGCCAATTAGGACGGTCATTCATTCGCTTTATGGCCATCCGACATCAAGCTGGAAAGCATCGCCTGGTCTTCCGAATTGCACACGCCCAATTCGATGGATATACCTGGGGCATGATGATCCAAACTTTGGCAGCCTTATACCATCAACAGTCACTGCCAATGCAGCCAACTTTCCGCCAATTCATCGTTTTCAATGAGCGCAAGAAAGAACAAAGTCTCCCATATTGGACATCAAGACTCCGGAACTACTGCCATCCCAGCTGGAGTCCAGCAAGTCGTATTGATGCGGTATACAGCACTTCCGATCGAATGACAGCATCAACATCCTTCCAGATGCCAAACGTCCAGCGCCACGAAGGAATCTCCGGCGCGACCTTTTTCCACGCAGCCTGTGCCATTGCCCTCTCTCAACAATTCGGACAAGAAGATGTTGTCTTTGGTCGTCTAGTGACGGGACGCTCCATGCTCCCTGGTAGCCTACAAAACGTCGTCGGTCCTACCATGACTGAAGTGCCGATCATCGCATCCATCAGTCCCAACAACACAATCGTGGCTGTCGCACAACAGTTGCAAGCCCAGTTCATTGATGACTCCGCCCATGAATCTGCAGGAATGGAGGAGATCATTCGAAACTGCACCGACTGGCCGGAGCAGGTGGTCGACTTTGGTTGGCGAACGGCATTTCAGCAGGAAGATGAAATGGAATTCAAGTTTTTAGACTCCGGAAGCACGATTACTGTCCACGAACATGATCTGCTTCCTCGAGGGCGTCCAGAAATTTATGCCACGCCACGGAACGGAAGGCTACATTTAGAATTTGAAGGAAACCGGCGGCTTATCAGTGAGGATACTGTACGAGAGGTGTTTGCTCGGATCCAAAGTGTTCTGGGCGAAGTGTAGTGGGGGGTTCAATGAACAGTTCGTACATGTCTTGACCCAAATTTATATCGCCGTTTTTATTTCAATAGATCATTCAAAACTTTGGTTATGTGGCACTCTGGAATTGAATAAACAAAGTGAAATCGCAGCGCCCCTTCCATCAATTTTAGCTAGATTTTAGCTCCTGGTTTATAGCATTTATAACAGTTGCTAGCAACATTCCCACTTTTTTCCAAATACAACGTCGCTCTTTATGAATCGACTACTAGACGAGCTGATGCTCCTGATAGGTGACAGAATCCCTGAAAGATTCGGAAGTAATTGGAATGGACTTATTCTCCTTGTCCAAGTCTGCTGTCGATGGCGATCATTATTCTTCCAATTAACCTATCATTAAATTTCACTGACAAAGCGAGAGGCTCATACCACACACCGAAGCTGTTCAAATATGTCCCCAGATTGCGTCCTCTGTCAAAGTTCTCGACATGGGCATCTGGGGAATTCGGGAGCGTGATGAAGAACGACCAGTAGTCAAGCCGTCAGTGAGCAATTGGCTCGAAGAAACCGCCAACTCAAGAGGAATCTTTCCGCCTACGGAACCAGGCTCTGAAAACAGGGCATTTCCAATATCGACAAAAAGTACCTGGTTCACATTCTCCCTACGAGTTTTCAATCCCTGTATCTTAACCAACTACCAAGAGAGCCAGGTTCTCCTCCTCAACCTGAGAGCGCTTGTGGCCTGCCTCGAGACACGATTTCTCAGTCTTAGGCAGCTCGAGATCTCCCCAAAGGTGGTGGAATCATGCGCTCCTGGAATACAGGAAGGGTGAGTCTACCCTGCTGATTGCTATCAGATCCGTGTCTCGGTATTAGTGGCCCTTGAACCACTGAAAGTCATCTGCGAAGCGCAGGTGTTTCATCGACTTTTTCGATGAACGGCACTCATCTAATAAGGGTTAGATACTTATCTACTGCCGACATCATGTTCTGCTAGATTCGGTGATAGAATGGAATTACCTTCCGCAACCTATATATAAATTGAAAACAAATCAGTAAACGCTGAGATAGTATCATGCGCCAACTCCTAAATCAGATGCTGAATTTTTCTCCCTATCAACCCATCCTATTTGCGTCAATCTAGTAACCGCTACCGATTAAAAATTGCGACAACACTATCGAACATTGCTTATTGCCCATTCTCTGATGCCGGTCAGTATTGTTTTGAGTGCATGGAGTGTAGGGCTGCCGCGTATCGTTTTCCTTGATCTCTTCATATGCTATCATGATGTAGATAGTAAAAGCTCGAGTATTATGTAAACCAGTATTGCAAGCCAAATACCAAAATGCATAATATTCTGGACGTGCATTACTCTGAAGAACGTGTGGTGGACGCCAGCAGCCACATGGTCGTTCCTGATTGATCAAAGCAGAATTAGATACACATCCGTATTTTAGCTATTCACGAAGTGGTCAAATTAGACATTCCGCCACTCAACAGAATGATGCTAACTATGTATCGACCCTGGCCCCGGTCCGTATCTGCTAGTAAAGGAATATGACAACTAGTGAGATCTTGGTCTGATCATTCTATCCAGCTGAAAACAGCCATTTTTGTGCATTCTCGGGCTGGAGAAACGTTGTAAATACAGGTAAAATGGCGGGCAATGAAAACACTCTTTAAGGGCTCCGAACGACCCATAATTGACTGCGGAATAAACGCTGAAACTCGATACTGGATTACCACCAGGTTAACACTATGGCGTAGGGGAGCCTCTTAGACTCGCACTTCATCCCTGCTTTCACTTTTCCTTACATGAAGGTATGCCAGTCATGCAGTGGATAAAAATAATATACATAGTACATATATAGAGAGCCAATCGGTTCAATTTGCTCGACAGACAATGATTGATCCTTTTACTTTTGAGCTTAGCTGACCCAAAGCGTACCTAATACCCTGTATCTCGTTGAAGACATAAAATCCACTCACTACCCACCAAATAGATGTGTGAACACCCACATTCCAATCCATCAACCATGACTATTCCCACCCAAGCTCCCATCCATCTCACCTTCGTTGGAGGAGGCCATCTCGCGCAAGCCATAATCAGTGGCATTCTCTCCTCTACCAATACCTGGACCCTGAAATGCGTCATCGCAGTTACAGCCCGACGACCTGAACATATCCAAGAACTGCAATCCCGATACCCACAACTTCTGGTCACAGACAACAACCTCGATCAACGCATCTGGCAAGACGCCGGAATATCACAGCGAAGTTCCACCCAAGACAATGCAACATCCCCTATCCTCTTCATCTGCACATGCCCGGCAGATGTTCCCACGGTCGCAAAACAACTAGCACCCACCCTCGAGTCATTTGATCCGCCTGTCCGTCCTACCGTTGTGACGATGTGTCCTGGAATCACCGTCAGCCAGCTCCAAGATTGGCTACCGACAGGTACGGCGATTGTTCGGTCGATGCCCAACACACCCGTTGAGTTCAGGCAGGGTGCGACCGGTCTCTTCGCATCAGAAGATGCCACGCTTCGCGTCAATCATGTCAAAACAGTTCTTGAGGAGGTATCTCCCCTTGTCACTATCGTCCCAGAAGAGTCGATGCTAGATGTTGTCGCGGCTGTGTCGGGGTAAGTCTCTTGTTCTTCTTTTCTATTCTATATAAACCAATCAACAGTCCCATTAACTATGGATGATAGATCTGGTCCTGCGCATTTCTTCTTCGTCATCGAGTCCATGGTCGCTGCAGCAGAGTCCATGGGTCTTTCGAGGGAAGCTGCGGAGCCCCTCGTCATTCAATCCTGTCTTGGTGCTGGATTTCTCGCGAGAGCGTCATCTAAGCCCGTCGCTAATTTGCGAAAAGAAGTCTGTGTTCCTGGGGGAAGTACAGAAAAGGCGATTTCGCATTTGAATCAAAGCGGGGTTCAGGAATTGTTTAAGGTGGCGATTCAGAAGAGTTTGGATGCAAATTTGAAGATGCGGTTTTGTTAGTTTGTAGAGTAGATTGGGGATCGCATCTGATATTAATGCAACGGAAATGTTTCGAATCATGCTTTTCATCATGCCTGGTGGGCGATTGGTTATTGGCATTCATCTGGCTAAAGTGAAAATAGAAAAAGAAGCTATAGAAAGGAGCCACAGATAATAAGTACTTGGCATTTGATGATAAAGAAGAGAGGCTGTTGGTGTTGAGCACGTCTATATTAATTTTTGCTAGTTATACATAAATTGCTTCTACAATAGCTATAAGGCATAATATTGTTTTTGGGTTATCTTATGAAAGGTGCATGGAGATACTATATATATAATCTTTTTATTTGAGTTAAAGGAATTGACTAATTGACCGATTTAATCTTTATGCTCTAATATGAACCCATAGGGGGGCTCCCTCGAGGCAGTGCAAAGTGAAGCGCACATGGCATCACGATCAGTCAGCAATATCCGTCTTATAAGGTCTACACTCTGACAATATCGAGAAAATGAACCAAACAATAAATTATCAATATTCAACATGCCCGACTCGGAAGAATTTGTCTTCGTCGATTCCGCATCGGAATCTGAGGAAATCGCCGAGATTGAGGAATGGCTCCAACCAACCGATCACAGCGGACAATCTAGCGAATTCCAGAAACACCTCAACTCCCTTATTCCAGGAACAGGTGACTGGATTGAACAGATAGGCGAATATCGAAGATGGTATGATTCCTTTGAAAATGGAACCCTATGGACCAAGGCGGCTGCGGGGGCAGGGAAGAGCGTTTTAGCTGCCAGATTGATTGCACAACTACAGGGGAGGATAAGAGAATTCCTGTTCTGTTCTTTTTCGCCCGACAGACCACCACTTCGAATCGCCATCCTCACTTTTTGGTGAGTTGGATGACTCAGTTGCTGGAGTACTCGCCCAGTTTGAGGGAGAAATTGTCGGATTTGAAAGGGAAGAGGAGTGTGAACGAGATGCGGTTTGATGAGATGTGGAAGATGCTTTTGCAGACCGTGAAACAGCTTGACAGAGTGTATTTTGTGGTTGATGCACTCGATAGACTGGATGTTGAATATGCAGACGGATTTCTTCAACGTCTCGTTACTCTGGGAAAGGAATGCCCGCACATGACCAAGATGATCCTGACAAGTCGGCCATTATCTCATATTCTGAAACATTTGAATTCTCTATACACTCTGCAGTGCAGAGTGGAATGCCATAAACTAGATGAAGACATTTCCCTTTACGTTGGACATTGACTTGCACAGGCCGATTATATCCACAAGTTAACTAGAGACGCTATTCAACAGGCGATCTTGAGTCGAGTATATCCTTCCTTCCTTTATGTGAAACTTGTGTTGGATGAGATTCTCGATTCACTGAAGGAAAAATCTCATCATCCGGTGTCAATTCAGAAAGCTCTTTAAAATCTTCCATCTGGCATCGAGGAGATGTACACCTAAATGCTTCTTGGTCACTCTAATGGCGCTTCAGTACTCCAGGGGAGACAGATTCTGATACTGCAGCTGGTGACACATGCAACAAGGCCGCTACGTCTACTGGATATTGTAACAGCCTTGGACATTCTGCATACCACTTCGTCAACAATGGTGGCGACACCAAGAATCTGACATGGAACTCCTGTGGCCATCTGCTAGAGATACAAGACAATGAAACTGTGTTACCCATCCATCATTTATTATGAGCAGTGAAGAGGTTTGGAGTTGCAACATTCCTTCTTAGGATATGCACTTGATAACTAGCACGTTCATGTGCGCCAACTACCTCGCCTGGGTTATGAGGCTCTTAAGTCACTGAATTCATTCATAAATGCAGAGAACAAAGCTTTTAGATCGTGGATTGACGCCGTTATTAAACCAGAGAATTCGGTTGATTCGATGACACCATTACATGTCGCAGCTTGGTGTGGACTGACTATCTGTCAAGCACCTACTACAATCTGGTTCTGTGTGTACAGAAGAAAACAATCACCATCAAACACCGCTCACCCTGGCTGTCAGAAATGTATACGCAGATACAGTTAAAGTCTTACTTGATCACGGAGCACCACCAGAAAATCCTGATATCTTTGGACTCGAGCCGCTAGTCAAGGTTCATGTAGAAGCTGGGGCCACTCCAATAACGATTTAATGGTGCGACTAACCTCATTCGGCGGTTTATAAACCAAGTACAATTGGCGGGACTCCTTTGGAATACACCTCTAAAGGGGGTTTTATTCAGGCTGTCCATGAGATGCTGCCATACCTGAGTATAGAGGATAGGCACTCTTCATTTCTGTGGGCAGTTGAAGTGAGGCAAATTGACTTGGTAGACCCTCTTATCCAGGTATCTGTGGATATCAGAGCCGAAATATTAATAGGAGGAAAGTATTTACTTATTGCTGCTGGAAGACTGGATCACAAAGTGATGAATCCGCTTCTGGGACGAGGGGCAGATCCTCATTGTCGACCGAACGTTGGAAATGATCTCAAGCTAAATGGAAGGCCATTTATAGTCTCTTCATGGGATGAGTCACTGCGGTATTCCTCTTTGTTGCTCACTGTCTTTGCGGCCTGTAAAAACAAGCCAAAGGAAACGAAAAACATTCAAGAATGTCTCGATTTACTGCTGAACGCGGAGATTGATATTCAGGCAGCAAGTGTTGATGGAAAAATAGCACTGCATTACTGCGTTCAGTATAATCCTTCTGTTATTGAAAAGCTACTACAACACGGGGCAGATAGCAATGCCACAATAACAACAGGAGATACCCCATTGCATTTGTTCAAACGATTTAACGAATCAGCACCGATCTTAGAGATACTCAAGCGATATGGAGCAAGAGTGGATGTTCCTCGGCATCGCGATAAGAATACACCCCTTCATACGTGTGGTTATTCGTCCGATAAGAATCTCGATCTTGAATGTATGCAGATATATGTAAAAGACTGGAGTATTCCGAACATAGTTGGAAATACACCTCTGTATCTGACCTCCGGGACGAACTAACAACTGAGCAAGCAATTGATTGCAACGGGTGCAGATATCAACTGGAGAATCCAAGAGGGAGAGATCCGCCTTCATTGTTGCATCTGATGTGCAGTGTTGTTCCTGATCGATATATCTATGACTATTGAGAAAAAAGGGCAATCGAGCACCTGTCTGCATCGGATCTGAATGCTATGATGGAGACAGAAGGTTTCAAAGGCCGGCGTCCGATTCACATCGCTGCTGCTACTTCTGAAGATCTGGTTTGGCGGTCGATTAATTGAGGAGCCAACCTGACTGCACGAACACATCAAGGACAGAATCTTCTTCATGGAGAGCTACACTGCAATCCAGAAAGAGGAAGTCATCAACCAACAAGATAGAGCTGGTCGTACGCCATTGCACTATGCTTGCCTCTAGAGGGGAACGGTCCAACTGCGCGCGTTGGGATGGGGGGTTCCCTACTCGGGTCTGCCCGATTGCGTGGCCATCGACGTATAAAACGCCCGTGCAAATGGGGGGTCCAGCAGAATCCCAATCTACCTATGTAATCCGCCTGTATAATCCACCCATGCACTTATCCTGCCTATAACTCTATTAATCTAAGGCTAATTATACTAAGACCAGTAGCATCTGATTCCTCTTACTAAGACTATTTAAGAATAACCCCTATTAACCCTACTCCACACCTATTTTATTCCTCAGCCACTATTAAAGTCTGACTACCTTGGGAATTTTATTTTTCTTCAGGTCGACCGAGTGATGACAGCGGACTCAGTCCATACCGTTCCACACCAGAAAGGGGCCGTGGGGGGTATTGAAAAGCCCTTCGAGTCGCCAGCAGGCGTGAACTGGCAGGCAAGGAGATAACTTGCAATGCGGTAGAGGTTCAGACCTCTGAGTGCGCTGGGGTATAGACGGGAATGTCTCATTGCTTCACGCGAAAGAATATGACTGGTATGAAGTTTTGTGAAATTCTGTTTTAGTCAAATCCAGATGTTAAACCAAACGCTCGATGTGTCTATAACTTGAGATATTCATATTATTGTATATTAAATTGCAGCAGCATAGAGAGATGGCCACCCAATTGTTGATCTGCACGCAGGAACAGGGGTAATATCCAGTTGATCAAGGGAATCCGACCATTATGTCCCAGACGTTGTTATCACACATTATTCCGTTCAGGCTACTCAGTTAGCGAAAAGCGGCGAGGCGTATGTTGTTATTGCTGCTACGAGGTTGAAATTTGGAGATGAGGAAGAGAAGAAGGACAATAAATAAAAAAGCAGAGCAAAAAGAAACGCAGTTGTCCAGCCAAGTAGCCAATTTCCCTGTAACGGGTCGGTGTGTTCTGGCGACGCCACCCCAGGGTGGAGATGTCTCTGCAGAATTGCTTCCCTCAAGAATCATCTCCATTGCTTAGCGCGTTGTAGCAATCGTGGATTACTCACACGAGTACAACGACGACCCCAGGATTCGTACCAGGCACCGGTCCCGCTGGTGTGGAGAACCTAAGCAAGGTTATCGTCTTAGCGGCTGACCTCCCACTGGGTTATCCGTAACAGATTAAGGAACACAGTGCTGTCAAATATTTATAACCTACTTTTGCCATCATCATGCTAATCCACCGATATACTACATCTAGTACTCTAGGGAAACTATATATTAATGCTGACTTTTAACTCGAGCGAGAAGAATGCAAAAGTAGTGAGCAGGGCCTTTTTTTTTGTATTTTCGATTTAAATACAAACATCCAAACACAACAAGCAGACTACTTATTTAGTAGTAGAAACCAGCTCCCCTCCAATGCTAGATAGACAAGCGAAACAAGGTACATTGCTTTCATCCAGTGAGCCATAAACAAAACCCAACTGACCACCCGCCAGCAAGTAGAACAAGAAGAACATCATCTCGTTGCATCAGTAAGTCGAAACTCCCTTTCTCCCCCTCCTTTCATAGCATCGAATTCTCATTTTCCAAAATAGTCAAACACATTCTTACCTCGGCGACGCTTGCACTTCCTCCTAAACCAACCCATTCCGCAGACGCCCGAGCAACAGTCTTGATCAACGAAGCATGTCTGCTTGTATGGCCTGCAAGGAGGAGGATTGGCCGAAGTGCGACATTGACCACCTAGACATGTATGACCGCGGTTGCAGTCGTTGTCAGTGCGGCAACCAATAATGCATTGGCCAGCATTGCATAAGTACCCAAGGCCACAGTCCGCATCAGTGCGGCATCTGTCTTTTCTTGGCTTGCGGGATGCGTCGACAGTGGCGTTGTCATCGGCAGAGGCACTGTCGTCGTTGGAGACGTTGTCATTGTTGGCAACATTGGGAGCTTTGTCATCTGGGGTAGCAACCTCAGGAGGCACGGCAGACACATCACGGCGCCACATGATGGATTCGTTGGTGATGCGTTCAGTGGGGAGGGCGTAGGCCACCTCAGAGAGGGTAGCAGCCAGAACAGCCATTTTCAGAAGACGGACCATTTTGTCGGTTGAAATGAAAGTTGTTTGATGTGAGTTGTCTGTAAGACGAGGTGCAGTAGTTCGATGAAGAAGACGGTGTGTTTGTAGATAGCTTATTGTTACGTGGGCTACTCGAGTAGAATACGGATGGTGGTAGAAGAGAGGAAGAAAAAGAGGACCGGGGCCTGCTTATATACTCTCAGCTAAAATGACAGTATCATGTCGCCATTACGCTGTAGGCAGAAGTTCAGAGCGTTAAATGACGATTCCCCTGTCTAAAAAGGGTTGATCACGACCTATTATGTGTGCAATAGATATGTATATAGTGAAAAATTCTGCAACTCTGCCTAACTATCGATGACGCATCGACAATAACGCAAGCACTACTCGCACCCATAGCGTCATAATTGGCAGATATTCTGCGTCCAAGCTCGACTCAACTTCTTGTAGTCATAGTTTTCAAATCCGAATGTGTTACGCATCCTCTTCGAGCGTGTGTATGTCTCCAGAGAACAACTGACTGGGTTTGTTGCATTGTGTAAAGCAATGGTGTCAGGTCAAGTACATTTCATACCTATGTGGTGGTTGAGGTTATAAGTAGAGACATGTAGTCCAGCCCTACATATACTCCGTAGTAGGTATTGACTCTGTAAGTGATCTAAGGTTCAATGTACAAACGCTGTATAAAGTTTGCTGTAAACCAACCAATCTAATTGCACCCCCACACTTAACTTAGTGGGCCCTTAATTTACATCAGATAAATTATCCAACTACGTTCGTCGTTCCCTTACATCGAACGGAAAAACACCACTTCATTACTTTGTACCGCCGCCGAGGTGCCGATCATGTGAGGTTGGGTCTTCGAACCGCTCGTACGATTCATTTAAACTCTAACTACCCTCCCCCTCTTGTACCCATTGTTGTCTCCATAGGGCAGAGCGATTACCCTTTGCGCATTTCGAAAAATCTTTTAAGGAACCCACTGCTGTTCCAAGATGACCCCGTTCCGCAACTTCCTCGCAAAAAGGTCCGCGGCACCTAATAGCGGGGAAGCCGATAGCACCAACGACAACAGTCGCCTGTCCGCAGATGGCCATCCTTCATCGCCTTTGAGTATCAGGAAAAGCACCGAGAATGAGCCACCCGAATACAAACTAAGTGGTACGTTACTACATCATCGCAATGGATGTCGATGTCGCTAATCCTTTTCGGCAATACAGTGGTCGACGATAATGGCGCTTATCTTCCGGTAAATCTACTTTCCTGCACAAGCACGTGCTGGATGATTACAATCTTGCGCAACGGCTAACAATTCTACCAATAGCCATCTCCGCCAGAAAAACAGAGCTTCTGGCGCAGGTACCCGGGCTCAAATAGATCCTCGAACCATCGCGACCTTGTCGATGAGAATGAACCCTTCTCAATATCCCGCGAATCCTTCGATTCGTATCGCCGGTCATTCGTGAGTCTTTCTGCCGACTCTTTGCAATTCCACAGGGACTCACGCAATGACTTCTTAGGATATCTCCGCTCGATCACCCGTAAGCTATAGCGACGCATATCCTTCTCGCACTTCGCTTGACTCTCGTTTCTCTCGTCTACCGTCGCCCTATGAAAAAGGCCCCGTAAAGCAACCCACGTCAATGGAGGAGGAGCAATTCGAAGATGTCGGACTCGACGATGACAGCGAGGCAAAGCCAAAGAAGAAAGGGTTATTCTCCCGACTCGGCGACTTCACAAATGATGCACAGACATCAAGCAACTCGAAACTTGGCTTCCACATCCCAGGCAGGAAGAGGGGACAGAGCAACGTGGGCTCTGAAATGGGTGCCATGAAGTCACCACCGCCCAATGTAGAGTCGGAAGTACGTGATGCGTGAGAATCTCACAGACATGATATATTTTGGTAATGGGGTGGGTAGGCGTTTCGGGAATTGATCAGGGTTCCTCCCGTTCGACTACTAATATACTATTTGCGTTGGTTTGGATTCTTGGACGCTAGTAGCTTAAAGCACCATTGTTACGCATGCATACGGCCTAATCGATTGTACTTTTGTCTTCAGAGCTGTATTCAGATAATAGAGTTTGCTCTTCTCTTTTTCGATTTTTTCTCTCTCTTTTTGCCACACATTCCCGGGAAGCAGGACTCCGTTTATTTAAGTGCAGTAGTTATCGCGGATCAATACTCTTATCAGCGTAGTGCAAACAGGACAAACTTCCCGACCGCCCCCAGGTCTTGGGAGTAAAAAAAAAAAAAAAAAAGGCTATCCGCATCAGGTATCCAAAAGAAAAGGAAAACTCCAGCGGGCGACATACCGATTCTTCCCCGCCAGGAAATCCTCACAACGTTCCAGTCCCATTTTCTAGAACGGGAAAACGAACAAAAAGTACATAACGGCAATATGGTTGGAGTAAAGCGTCCCGTGGACGCCCGCGACGAGCGCAATGGAAAACGGACGAAGACGAAGATAGGAACCGTGTCGACGAAGAAATCTCAGACTGTGCCTGTGAAGAAATCTACTAAGAGTGTGACAAAAAAGGGCTCAAAACCCGAGAAGAAGGACAAGAAAGTTTCAAAGAAGAAGGTGGAAGAGTCGGAAGAAGATGATGATTTTGATTTGGATGATGTCTCGGACTCGGAAATCGATGAGTTGGACGAAGCTGCAGATGAGGATGTTGATATGAAGAATGTTAGCGACCATGATGGGGAAGAAGAGAAGCCTAAGGAGTCTGTCAATGATGCAGACGCCGCAAAGAGTATGTTACTGACGCTTCTCGGCCATGTTTTTCTTTTGGATCTTAAGCTGATTCCCGCTTTCTAGACAAGACATCTTCTCGCGAATCACACGCAAAGCAAAAAGCTCTCCAGCAGGAGCGCAAAGCCGCAAAGCCCAACGCTGACATAATCCAACGCTCCAAGCAACTGTGGGAGCGTCTGCGTCGCAAGTCACATGTTCCCCTTGAAGAGAGAAAGAAACTCATTGCCGAGCTTTTTGATATTATCACTGGACGAGTGAGGGACTTCGTCTTCAAGCACGACTCGGTCCGTGTTATCCAGACGGCTTTGAAGTACGCGAATGTCGAGCAACGGAAGCAGATTGCAGGAGAATTGAAGGGCCACTATAAGGACCTGGCACAGAGCAGATATGCGAAGTTCTTGATTGGTAAACTTATTGTTCATGGTGATGCCGAGATCCGGGATATGATTATCCCAGAGTTCTATGGTCATGTCAAGCGTCTCATCCGGCACGCGGAAGCATCTTGGATTCTGGACGATGTCTATCGGCAGGTTGCGACGAAGGAACAAAAGGCAAACCTTCTTCGGGAGTGGTATGGTGCGGAATTCAGTATCTTCAGGGAGGAGAAGGGCAAGGTGCCGACTGCAGAGCTTTCCGAGATCCTTAAGGAGAATCCCGAGAAGAGGGGGCCCATCATGCACTTCCTCCATGAGCTCGTGAACCAGCTCGTTCAGAAGAAATCGACTGGGTTCACCATGCTTCATGATGCTATGTTGCAATATTTCCTCAACACTAAGCCTGGCAGCTCGGAGGCTAATGAGTTTATTGAGCTGCTGAAGGGTGACGAAGAGGGTGACCTGGTCAAGAACCTGGCATTCACTCAATCGGGCTCGCGTTTAATGTGCCTGTGCTTGGCATACTCCAACGCCAAAGATCGGAAATTGCTCACTCGTTTCTACAGGGACACCATCAAGCTAATGGCCGGTGACCTCTACGGGCATATGGTTCTCTTGACAGCATTTGAAGTTATTGATGACACTAAACTTACGGCGAAGATGATCTATCCAGAGCTCTTTAATCAATCTTCTGGAGCGGAGGAACGCAACGAAGAGCTGATTTACCAGGTCAACGATTTGACCGGCCGTATATCTATACTGTTCCCTTTTGCTGGAGACCGGGCTAAGTGGCTTCTGCCTGAGGTTGATCAGGGAGTTTTGAAAGAGATCCGTGAAGTTCGACAGGAGACTTCGAAGAAGGATCCCGCCATCCGACGTCAGGAGCTGATTAAAGCTGCGTCCCCGAACCTGCTCGAACTCATTGCAGCCCGCGCGGACTCCCTTTTGGAGACAAGCTTTGGATGCCAGTTCATCGCGGAGGTTCTTTTCGACGCCGATGGAGACAAGAGTGCCGCTCTCTCCGCCGTTGCTGCTGCTGCCAAATCTCGTTCTGACACCAAAGATGCGCCTTTCGTGGGACGGCTGTTGAAGTCACTTGTTCAGGGAGGCCGGTTTAACAGTGCAGAGAAGGTTGTCGAGAAGGTGCAGCCACCATTGAACTTCCACGGGCTGCTGTATGAACAAATCCATCATGAGATTATGTCATGGGCCACAGGATCCAATGTGTTTGTGGTTGTGGCTCTGACGGAGTCCGACGAGTTTGAGAAGAAGGCCGAATTGTTAAAGACCTTAAAGAAGGGTAAGAAGGCGTTGCAACAGGCTGCCGCTGAATCTGGAAAGGATGGAAAGAAGAAAGCAGGTCCAACCAGCAGTGGTGCTAAGTTGCTGCTGGAAAAGATATAGATATGTTGGAATTTGTCTAAGGCCTAACCTTTTATGGACGACAAGCCAATCCGTATAATATTGTCTGACATATTGATTGATTCTGGGGACGCCTTTCCGTTTCTCATTCTTATTTCTATTTGTACTTGGCAGTTCTTATCTGTACAGGGTCTGGGAGCATATGGCCATTGAATTTAAACAAAAAAGCAATTGATTTACTTCTCTGTTCAGTAAGATGAATCTTGGATTGATGATTGATACGATGTATTAGAGTGACCTTTGAGGCTTAACGAATACAGCTCAACGGGTCGGATAAGACGGGTATAAGATACCTTAGGGCGGGGACATTGAAGTTGAAGCTTTGTAGATCTTGAAAAAGTGTCGAAGATTTCTATAGAATGTATGTTTGCACCGAGAGGCTAAGTAAGCAATTTCGCGGAACCATTGGAGCCACAACCCTAAGGGACCCGTGGGTCCAAAGTCCGAGTCATTCAGGGGTTCTCAAAATAGCCCTGACAGCCAGTCATAGTAAGACTATCATAACGGGGGGTAAAAGGGAGGGAAAGAGAAGAGAAGCAAAAGAAGCAAAAAAGACAAAAGAAAAACCGTTAGGAATAATACTGAATGATTTAATTGTCATGCATTAAACCAAGCAGCCATCTGCCAGTGCGCTGCATGGGGTGCAAGGATTCTCAAATGAGATTGTGTTCCTGAGTCTGTAGCTTTTGATGATGATCTCCGTCTGCAGGCCATTTAAGGTTTGTCCACCCTTCTCAGTGGTTGTTTCAGTAGTAGATGCCCATCGTGCCCTATCTTCAATTGCAGATGCAAGTGCAAGCAACTGGATGCACTCACCTCCCTTTTCGTTTGCCTGGCTTACATGATACTTGTCTGTCTCCTGCGAATTTCCCTTCCCCCCTCCCCCCCAGCGCCGACACCAACACCAAAGATAGGGCCAATAGTTTGGTTGTTATTGGTAGCGGTATTCAATTTATTAGAGCGGTGGGCATTCTCCACGGGTCAGATCACTGCCACTTTGGGTTTGGCAGCTAACAGGAGAAGAGTAAAGAAAAAGTCGGGCGAATATTTTCATTTATTTGAGTCGGTCAGGGACAACAACCAAAAAAAAAAAAAAAAAAAAA